>JAJJWW010005688.1:0-110133 GCA_023531295.1 Papaver armeniacum | reverse complement strand
TGCAATTTGGGAAGTGTATCCACGCATGTTTGAGCGGGCGTTTTGGATTGGCTGGCGTGATATGCCTTGGCCACCGCATGAAGAGGTAGATGGGCCCACGGTGGTCATGCCGGGTATGACCTGGACTGCTAATCTAATCTGTGACCCTTCATTCGTGTCGGAGAAGATGGACGCGCGTGATGGCTTGAACCCTAATTTTGGCTTTCAAAGCCGCGACCATGCTATTTCAGGCCGGGACGAATGTGTTGTAACCAACCATGGTTGGTTTTGACCGATTGGTCAAGTGTGTAAGCGGTCACATGGTGATTGTGTCGACATGCTCCGGCCCTTTGAGTCTGCATCTACACCTCCATCTATACCTCGAAGATGGATGGTTGAGACCGTTTGCGGCACATGTAATATGCCGCAAACCCTAATTTAGGGTTTTCCGCCCATAATGCTTGGTATGGACGGTTTCTTGGCAAGCAAAGGCCAATGGTCGACCATGGGGTCGGGCCGTGTGTATTCCATACCGCTTGGGGTGATGGAATTGATCTGTGGTCATCCAATCATGCTTGTGGAGTTGGATGACCGCGATCGATCATATCTGGCAAGCTAAGGCCGTGTGTATTCCATACCTGCTGGGGGTGATGGAATTGATCCGTGGTCATCCAATCATGCTTGTGGAGTTGGATGATGATCGAATCATATCCTGGAGACCGATACAATCCAAGTCCTGGATGCTCAATCGGGCTAGTATAACACACCGAGAGGGGCTCAATCGGGCTAGTATAACACACCGGTAGAGGGCTCGGGCTAGTATAACACACCGAGAATCAGCTGTGCGGGTATTTCGGTACATGGTTTCATTATAGTGCTTGGAGGTTCGTGTTACTCTGAAGAGTAACACTCGACGTCATGCCACACCGATAATGAGTACGAAATACAAGGATGATATGAAATTCACGTAATGGGACCGTTGCTACAAGTTCCATTCTTGGTGAATCAAGTGAGGGAGTATCCAACACTTATAGATGGCTTTATCTTTTACAAGATGTCAGCGCATGATTTTCTCTGGTTTTTACAAATATAACCTTAAACGAAAATCCACCATCAACACTAACTTAATGTTGTTCTTTATAAAGCAAAGTTCGACTATCATTTTCGTGTTAAATTATCAGCCGACTTTTCATCAACACCTTCAGAATGGGAAAAAAGCAGTTCGACTGATAACTGATAATTCGTTTCAATTATCAATCGAGCTTAATTCTGTAACTACGAATAATTTCATTTTTTTTTAATCAAAAACAAGAAAATAAGTCACGGGTTTGTGATAAATACTTTGTATTATGCATTTGGATGGGTATAGAAAAGCGAGAAGGAAAGAAAAAAAATAAAGAAAATAAAGCTTGATTAGAGCTTAATTCTCAAGCATGCTCAAGACTATCTTTTGGTGGTTCCCATTAGTGGGCTTAATCAATGCCTTGGACCTAGACAATTTAGAGATGTGCTTTGCTATCGTTTGGGTATTCCTTTGTTTGTTGAGAATAGTTTATGCCCAAGTTGAAACAAGTCTATGGATATTTTTGGAGATCACGCGCTTCATTGTGCTAAAGATATTGGATATAAATTTCGCCATGATGTTGTTCATGATACTGTCGTAGACATTTGTTACAAGGCTAATGTTCCTGCACGTAAGGAGGTTTCTATTGGTCTTCAGTCGGATGATGGCAAAGATATAAAACCTGCTGATATCCTTGTCCTTAACTGGGAAAAAGGGCAAGATGTCTGTATGGATGTTACAGGTGTCTCTCCATTCACTGGTGATGGTGTCCGCTCTTTCGTTCCTAGTAAGGCTATTTCTGGTGCGGTTTCACGTAAATGTACCAAATACTTGGACAAGTGTGTTGTGCATGGCTATGGTTTGGGTGTTCTAGCCTTCTCTACCCTAGGGGAGCTCGGTGAGGACACTCTGATTTTTTTCAAGCGTCTAAGGAACTGTTTGGTTTGCAATGAAGCAAGTAGTGGCTTAGGTAGTTTTATTTTTTATCGTTTAGGCGTTGCAATTCAAAGAGGAGTTGGGGCCCATCTTGTCGCTAGGTTGCTAACCAAAAGCTCTGTGTAATTCATTAAAATATGAATAAAAAATTTCAAACTAAAAAAAAATAGAAAATTAAATAAATTAATAAATTAGCCGAGGATAACTAATTAATTAGGTATCCTAGAATACCCCTTACCACCCCACCTTAGTTTAGTCTTTTTATATGCCCCAAAATTTTCATATATGCCCTAAAATGTTCACAATTTATCTCGGAAGCTATATAATGAAGAATGACAAAGCAAGGGTTCTTGCAGACAGTAAAACTCAAGGACCACATACACAACCAAGAGGTTTTTGAAGGTGGTTTAAACATCCTAGCATTTTTAGGGGCGACCCCAAAAGAATTAGAGGCGACACTAAAAGACAAAAAAGGTCACCCAAACGTAAATCTAAGCTACCCCTTATCTTAGATTTTTCGAAATGGCCAATATGCCCTTATATAATCGGGAGCCTACACCATAATCGGTAGGTAGAAGGTGAATCGGTAGGTTAAATTGAAACTATACCTACCGATTATTGTGTAGATACTTCGACTAATAATCCCTTTTATAATCGGTAGCTTATCCAACTTGTAAGACTACCGATTATAAGGAGCCCCATATTCAACCTTGGCAAAATTCCATAGGTTTTGAGGGGTGCAGAGCCAACCATAACCACTTGGCTTGAGTTGTGGATGTAGCCATAATCGGAAGCCTAATAGGTTACACACACTACCGATTATAAGTTGCCCCAAAATGAGTTTATTCTAAAATCCTTCACGTAATGAATTTTGAAATCTACCATAATCGGTAGGGTATATAATTATATAACCCACCGATTATAATGAGCCCCAGATCCAACCTTTGCCATATTTCATAGGTTTTGAGTGCACACAGCTAGCCATAACCACTTGGTTCATGTTTTGGATGCACCGTTAATCGGGATTTAAATATATTACCAAACCATCCAATTATGGGTTGCCCCAAAATGAGTTTTTTCTAAATCCTTCATGTAAGGGAATTTGAAATATACCATAATTGGTAGAGTTAACAACTTAACAACCTACCGATTATAAGGAGCCCCAGATCGAACCCTTGCCAAATTCCATAGGTTTTGAGTGTACAGAGCCAGGCATAACCATGTGGTTCGTGATTTGGATGTAGCCATAATCGTAAGCCAAATTGGTTCCAAAACCTACCGATTATAGGTTGCCCCAAAATGAGTTTTTTCTAAAATCCTTCATGTGATGAATTTTGAAATCTACCATAATCGGTAGAGTTTATTACTTCTTATCGTCCGATTATAGGTTGCCCAAAATGAGTTTTTGCTAAAATCCTTTTTTGCGAAATTTTGAAATCTGCCATAATCGGTAGATGATAAAACTTATAACACTACTGATTATAAGTGGCCCCGGATTCAACCTTTGCCAAAAACTAGAATATTCGGTAGTTTCACAAAATAATCGGAAGCAAACTCTTGTAATCGGTAGGCTGGGGTCTATATATTAGTGTTTGGAATATTTTTTTGACTCATTGTGAGATAACTCCCGATTGAGTGAGAGAAGAAGAAGAAGAAGTGGGTATATGTTGCCAACTTCCGATTGTTGCCAACTTCCATAAACATGGATGGGTACGAAGAAGGACGTGAAGTTGTTGAAGTTCAAGGTTCAATACCGTTTAGAGATGACGATTTGGGGTATATGTTGAATGATCCAAACTTTGATGGAGATGAAACCTAGACACGCTTTCATGGAAGAAAATGGAGAATCACCCGAGATCGAAGCTAACGATGCATCAAACATACATGTATGTTGTTAACAAACTCTAATACCCATGTTATCCATGTTATGTGCGTTTTTGTGTGTTTTTGAACGTGAAAATTCGATTTCTGCATGTATTGAATGACATGAACGACATATATTCGGTAGTTAATTTAGTACAATATCTACCGATTATCCAAAATCGGATATATTTTGATGTATTAATCTGCGAATATGAAAAAAATCCCCAAATTGAAAGCTCCAATTTCTCACAATCGGAAGTTGTGTACATAAATAAACGTCCGATTATATAACGTCGCCCCAAATACGAATTTCTCCAAAAAATGAAATATTCGTAAATCTTGATATTTAATAATCGGTTGGTTTATGAATTTGTAGTCCCTCCGATTATTGAAGCTTTTTATACGGAAGAATTGTTCATTTGTGTATGTCGTTAATCGGTAGACTATATTCGTACATGACTACCGATTGTTCAGAATCGGTTATGTTGTATAGTATTAATTACCGATTGTGTTACAATCGGTTACTTATTATCTAAACTTCCTTCCAATTTCTAATGCATAACTTGTTGTTGTTGTGCGTAGGCTGTTGTAGCGGTTGATGACAATTATTATTTGAGGCATGATACTTCCCTACACTATGCAAACAATTTGGTATGTTCATGAATTATCTTTTATTTTTCCAATCATGTATGTTAGATGGTTATGCTTATTTTTTTTGGTTTTTTATATGCGCATTTAGATACTTGGAAGTAAGAAGGAAGCAAAGGAATGGCTTATGAACAAGGCAAAAGAGAAGATGTGCGTGGTAGTTCAGAACCCTTGCGTGAAGGACATTAGGTTTGAAATGGTTTGTGAGCGAGGTGGGAAGAAAAAGAGACACGTGGGAAAGAATAATAAGTATGTAAGGAAGACGGAGAGGAAGAAGTACCGAACTCATACAAAGAAGATTGGATGCCCATTTAAGATTGTCTTCTATAACCCCGATGGTAAGGAAAGTAAAAATTGGAAAATGTCTAAAGTTGCTAATGGTTGTCACAACCACGATGATCCGGATACTCTTATTGGATATGTAATGGTTGCGAAGTTAAAACCACATGAAATGGAGACGGTGAGTTCTATGCGTATCCAAAAGGCGAGTGTAATCTTAAGTAAAATAAAGGCGGATGACCCCGACAACTTGTCTTCTTTGTCTACAATTAAGTCGGCCCTAGCTACGATCAAATGACGGAATGGGATGGTAGAACGGTCATGCAACAATCGCAGTGGTTAGCTGAGTTACACGACTACACGTTGAGAACGGAAGAAAATGATGGTAAAGTGGTACGTATTTTCTTGGCACATCCCGAAATGATAAAATTGGCTCAGTGTTTTCATCAAGTAATATTTCCATTTTTGCACAGCCATAACAATTTCCAAGAAATCTTTTCCATAGGTGGACAGAGCTAAAGCTTTGGGGCCTAGAGATTTGCTGAAAAAGGATATTGGTCCTCCTTCGTGGATCAAGACAGCTCCTACTCCTCTAGCACAAGCATCAGTCTCTAAAGTAAACTATTTGGAGAAGTCAGGTAAGGCTAAAATTGGAGCCTTAGTCATTGCATTTTTAAGATCACAGAAAGCTTGATGTGCTTCTTCACTCCAGTGAAAGGCATCTTTTTTGAGCATATCAGTCAGAGGCTTGGAAATGGTTCCATAACCTTTGATAAACCTTATGTAATAACCTGTCAAGCCCAAAAATCCTCTTAACTGCTTCAATGTGACAGGTAGTGGCCATGTTTGCATTGCAGTGATCTTTTCAGGGTCTGCAGCTACTCCTTGAGTAGCAATGAGATGCCCCAAATAATCTAGCTAAGGCTGAGCAAAAACACATTTGGAGAGTTTTGCAAATAGTGAATGCTCTCTCAAGACTGCAAAGTCCTGTTGAAGATGAATAAGATGTTCTTCCATGGAAGAGCTGTAGATTAATATGTCATCAAAAAAGACCAATACAAATTTCCTCAGATAAGGCTGAAAAATATCATTCATGAGTGCCTGGAAAGTGGCAGGGGCATTAGTGAGTCCAAATGGCATCACTCTAAACTCATAATGGCCACGATGGGTCTTGAAAGCAGTTTTGTGAATGTCTGGACCATAGACTCTAATTTTATGGTAACCAGATCTTAAGTCTATCTTAGAGAAAATGATAGCTCATTTCAATTCATTAAGCAATTCATCAATAAGAGGTATATGAAATTTTTCCTTCACAGTAAGGTCATTTAGCTTCCTATAACCAACACAGAATATCCATGTGCCATCTTTCTTCCTAACCAAAAGAATAGGTAAAGCAAATGGACTATTACTCTTCTGAATAAGGCCATCATGTAGTATTTCTTGGACCATGTTATCTACCACAGATTTGTGGATGTAAGGGCATCTGTATGGTCTTTGGGAAGTAGGTTGAGAATCTGGTTTAAGAGGTATTTTGTGGTCCAAAGTTCTGGAAGGTGGTAATGTGGATGGTTCAGCAAAGACATCTGAAAAAGAGTCCAAAACTTTAGTGACTGTAGGGGGTATAGGTGGAGGTGGTGATGTGGAAATAGCAAAAAATTGACCAAGTAATGTGGGAACTTTGATCTTAATAAATTTCCTCAAGGAAGAAGCATTAATAAGGCTAATAGAAGGGTTAGCAGAACTTCCCTGAAGTGTAATGTGCTTGCCTTCATGCAGAAATAAAATCCTGAGTTGATTGAAGTTGAATGTAATGTCCCCTAACCGATGAAGCCAGTCAGCCCCCAAAACCATGTCATAACCCCCTAATGGTAAGACTCTCAGATTAAAAGAGAATTGTACCCTTACATATCCCAGTGAAGGTTTTGACACATGACTTAACTAATAGTGTTGTCACCATTTGCCACAGTAACTACCATTTGGCCTGTAGGAGAAGTATGGATGCCTAATTTCTCAGTGAGGTGAGAATCCAAGAAGCTGTGAGTGCTTCCAGTATCAATGAGAATCATAATAGGTTGCTTCTGTAAGTGGCCAGCTATACGGATAGTCATGCACAACATGACCTGTTAAAGCATGTAATGAAATTTCTATAGAAGAGTCACTAGTGCAAGGAGAAGCAACTGGAGTTTCCCCAGCTGAGAGTTGTTCTTGTTCTGTCATCTCCTCATCAGTGATCAACATGAATAGCTGTTGGGATTTACATCGATGCCCTGTCTATAGAATTCATCGCAATTATAGCAAAGACCTTTGTCTTTTCTCTGCTGCATCTGAGCATAGGTTAGGCGTTTAATGGGTGGTAAGGAACTGTCAGGTGAAGTTTTTGTGGGAGTAGTTGGATGAGTCACAATGGGTTGTGAAGAAGAGGTAATGGGTTTTGAAGTAGAAGAAGATGGGGAGTAAAACATTTTGAAGGTGGATGAGAAACTGATAAGGAAGTTGGGGTGAAGGGTTTAGAAAATGATCTTAAAGGTTTAGGTTGGTGATGCAAGGATGCTTGTTGCATTCGGGCTAAGAAAAATGCCTTTGAAGTAGTTTCATGTTTAAACATCTGCACGAAAGATCCGGATTTCTTCCTTTAATTCACTAATAAAGCTTAAAGTGTAAAAACTCTCTGGTAATGCAGGATTATTAGCAACCATGTAACTCTTATAATGCTCCCACTGATCATAGTAATCCTCAACCGTAGTAGTTTGGGACAGTTTATTAAAGCTACCTATATAATTATCGTGCGAAACATCTTCGAATTTAGCACATAAATCTCTAACAAAAGTACCCCAAGGAATTAACCCTTTACCTTGTTGATAGTTCAAAAACCATGGATCCACCTGTGAATCGAAGTGCATGGCAGCCATATCCACACGTTCATCATCAGGAAATTTATGCAGATGAAAGTATGTCTCAAATTTAAGAACCCATCCACGAGGATTAACACCATTAAATCTTGGAAAATCAACTTTAGGAGTGCGAGTGAACTTACCAAAGTCTCTGTTACCCATTCGATGGACTATAGCTTGAAACCCCTCCATAGATTTATCTGAATTTGTTATAGAAGCCTCATTGGATCCTGGATCTGGAGCTCGAGGAACGCCAAGGAATTGAATAATATCATGTAGACCAGTCTTCATTGCTGCTAGCTCAGAATCTAGACGAGTAACACAGGTAGTAAGACTACTAATGGATTCAGATTGTTGATTGACTGTAAGAACGAGCTGATTAACAGTGGTAGCCAACTGATGCAGATTGCTATTGACCCCAGCCGATGGTGAGTTTCAAAAAGGTATTAGAACAGGTCCAGGAAGGGAAATCTGATACCAATTGTAGTGTACTGAGGTACAACTACAAGGATTATATCAAGATAACTAGCAGCAAGCTGCTTTCTCTCTGCAAGCAGGGCCTAACCTTCAATATTGAAAACAAAAATATTTTTTCATTGATGAAGATAAGGTTTACATGGTTGGTCTTTTAATACCCAATAGCTAATCAAGAGCTACCAACGTATCTTATTACATCAAATGATAAACACAGAACTCGAGAAGTTACTAACTCTAATTCAAACAGCCTTAAATACTGAGTTGACTCGCCGGATCGGTGAACCAGGTGTGACTCGGTGGTAACTTATGTTATGGGTACATGACATACATATACTCATAATAATTTCTGGATTTTAAATAACACCAGATTGGGAAAATAGATTTTGACTTGAAGAACCCTAAAGAAATTTCCCTAGAAATGTAGTCTACTTGGCATACAAATTGAACATCAACCATGGATTTATTGGTTACGACCAAAAGCATAAAAAATATGCAAATAAATCTCCAAAATAAAATAAATTTGTGACCTATAGATCCCGCCAGATAATAATTCACCTTAAAATGAAATTATAAACACTTTTTTGTTATCGAGATAATTTAACAAGAACTATTAATTTAGGTTGACAAGCAGGATGCGCTCCAATTGATCTTTTGTGTCCTACCATATCCCAACTACAAGTGGAACGGTCTTAATTTTGGATACTATTATCACGAGAAAAATCAAAATTGCTCGTTATCCCTCGAGAACGCAGCTAGTCCTCGTTCCATTGGTGTTTTCAATTGTGAATAATATGATGATGACATCTCATCCTTCAAGCATCTATAGAGAAACCAATTTTCATTGGTTCATATGATTCTTTTTAAGGAAAATAAAGAAATCATTTTCGTTATCGACTCCGAAAAAATCCACTTTGTCGTTATGAATGGTTTCTTCAAAGAAATAGAAACCAACAGTTTACTATTAGAAACGTATGTGTTTGATTTAACCGATCATCGCCATTCTTTAGAATTTACGATAAATAACATCATATTGGCTAAAAAAAATAAAATGTTTTCCAATCTCAATTCTGATCTTAGGGAAGTGATATATTTTCTTAAAGAAAATAAAAAATCATTAGCCATATTTTCTTTTTCGAGAAAATCCAATTTTTATGGTTAATATATTGTTTTTTGTAGGGAAAAGTCGGATGGTTCCTTGCTAGGAATAGATTCACATGCTTAAAGTTATAATTTAGAAAACCAATTTGTTTACATCTCATCTCATAAAATTGATGAATAAAATCAATGTTAATTGGTTTGTACGATTAACAAAATTGTATCAACAAAATAATAAAAATTATTATCCTTTTAGTCGTTGCAAAGAAAAAATTCACTTTGTAGTTAGACGGATGGTTTCTTGTAAAGGCGTAGAAACCCGATACAAAAATCACATGATCTTTCTCCAATGAACGAAGACAACAAACTTAATTGGACGAAGGTTTATGAACCATGCATGTAATTATTTACCGTAAAAGTAATTAAATTGCGATAACACCAATTCTTGGTGATTACAGTTTCATTAGAGGGATAGAAACTATAAACTATCTTTCAATATAATTCTTTATCTTTTCTCTGCAGATGGATTACATAAGTACGGGAAATCTTACTTATTTGAAAAATTCATCACCATATTAAACGATGTACAAGAAATTAGCATATCAACAAAAACTATATGCATTAGTAGATGATGTTTTAGGGTTATTTTCTTGTTCCACGATACTTGAAAGTTTTCATATTTTCCCACGAAACTATCAATAATACCCTAACACTTTGTCTTGGAACTATAAGTTTATTTTAAAATGCATTAATAGCAATTAATGTTTGAAGACTTTTCTTATGGGTATAGTTGGAAAATCTTCACATCTCTCTCCATTTCTTAATCTACGTGAAAACTCCTAGAATGTCATCTAAAGTGGAACGGAGGGAGTATGTGAAAATTTGGAACGTCACGCTCCTCTCCTGGCATCTTATGAGTGTCGTTCACCATTGGCCACTACTTTGTACTAGTCCAGTAATCCAAGGTTTTCTGATGAGATACCGTAGAATGACATCCTTTCAAACGCCTCATAAGCCACAATGAAATAACAAGCTTTCCATCTCCCACCCTTAGACCGAGAACTGTTCTTCCCTTGAGATCCACAGTACCGTTTCGGTATACTCTTCTTTTTTGTTACGTTGCACACCTAGTTCGTCTACTACGGCTGCTGCATTAGTCACTGCCATTTTTTCTTAAGGTTCTTCTCTAGCTAGTTACACACAACAGTTTCACAGTGTAGTAGTAACAGTTAGAGAAGAGTAGTTGGAGGTTTTAGGAACTGTAATAATAGAAAATATTTATATACAAGTATGTGGATTTGGATTGTAGATAAATTAGGAGAGATTGCCGCGAAAACAAAATGAAAAGTGAGTAATGAGATTATACACCAATAAATGAATCAAAGGAAAATAAGACTTTATAATCTAAACACAAATCATGAAACACAATGCAAAGTCATAAACACATGCCGATATTAAACAAAACGAAAGGTTAGATGTGGACGTAGGTAATCTTCCCAAGTTTATGTCCCTAGAGAAAATATGTGTGATAACTTGTTGTAAAACTGAAAAATAGAGAAGGAGATAGAAAAAAGAGGGGAAGAAGGAGAGAGATTTCTATTAATATATATACATAATATAAAGTTTAAATCTCTATTTATATAGATAGAAGACTCTATGTGACCAAGATATGTAAACCCTAATCTTAGACACGAAGGGCATCTTAGTAAATAAATTTGGTTTATAATACAGTTGAGCATATTCATGATTATTGCATTTCTTTATTTTGATAAAAAAACGAGTCGATTGTATTCATTATCATTGTGTTTTTTTTATGTTTGATTTGTATTTGTATAATTATAAAGAGTTGAGAGTGAAATCTATCAATTCACTTTTAAGTTTCCTTTTATTTGTTTTTTGTTGAAGTTTCTATTGGATGTGGTATTGTTGGTGTTGATGATGTATTAGCTTTTGCAAGGAATAATTCTTTCTAGGTATTACTAGCTCCTTACTTCTCGGATCTGTTCATGGAACAATAAAATCGTGTTTTATTTATCCGCATGTACATTATTTATGCGATTGTTGTCGTAGTTATTACGAATGTGGTTTTTAATGTGTGTGTTCATTTTCAAAGTCTATATTGTAAGCAAAGGTCTAGTTGTGCATATTTGCCACCCAGATCAACTTTTGTGTATATTTGGATTTGCGGATAAAAATATGTATGCTTTTTGCACGTATTCTGAAGAAATGTGTGTTTAATAGATATTGGTTATGAGTAGTTTAATCCAACTCAAACTGGACTGCTGCCGTACCTTAAATCCTAAAAAACAATATGTAAGAATACACGGTAAAATTCATTCTATATCATTAAGTAGTCTCTTTTTCTCCTCATCATGTGGTTAGTTACTATTTTAGTGTGAACTTGCTTGTCATTTGGTCTCCATTAAATTCCTATTGTTCAATACTCTTTCATGGATGGTATAATAACATTCAATTGTTATATGATTTTTGTTTCCAGGTATTTGACGGCTGCTTTTACCTTCAGATTTAGGAAGATGTTAATGAAGTAATTTTTTCCCTTCTGGTGGATGTGCCTCTTAAAGAGGAAAGCTTTCCCGAAGCTTCTCAACTTCAGAAACTGTTGAAGTGTACCGACCCAGATAAAAGCGAAAATATTTTCAATAATGCAAAAAATATTAAATGTTTGAGCTATATGAGTGTTATACTCGAGTTAGTATACACCTTATAATGTTTTTGAGTGGAACAAGTGATAATTGATGTATGAATTTTGAATGATCTTCCCCTCGTTACTAGGGTAACTCAAGGAAAAACCGTACTCGAGAAAACATAAAAAATCAGTCGGAAAAAAATCGGAAGAACAAGAAGCAGAAATTAATACAATTAGAAAGTAAGTAAATTAAAAACTCATTATTCTACTCGTTTTTAGCATTTTTTTTTTTTTGTATTTTTATTGTTAATATAGGTTGGAAACTGTAAAATTGCAGTAGAAAAAGAATCATCAAGGCCCCAAATCATATACCATGACGACTTTTAATATGATTAACATGCATATGAAAAGTCATCACGGTCTATGATTTGGGATCATGGCGACTTTTTTTCCTTTTTACTAATGATGAACAAATTTAGGGCTGTCATGGTCGTCAATTTTAGACCATGACGACTCAACTAGTGTAAAATACACATGCAATTTTAGTCTTCATGGTAAAATCGAAAACTATGACAACTTAGATTTGTACCTTAACGAACCATAAGTAAACCATGATGACTCTAGAGAAGAAAAAAATTATCCCAAATTTTCCAAGAATCGTTATGGTATAACTACAAAGTAGTCATGGTCAACAATTTATATCATGATGGCTCCTTAACTGTTACTATTACTATGAATGTTAATTTTTGATTTTTTGATTTTTTTGTGTATGTTCTAATACATAATGCACTCAATCAAAATTTACTTTCTTCAGACATGACGCATTAATTGCATGGAACTCAAACTATTTTGGGAATATTCATAAAAACATAAAGACCCTAAACAACAAGATAGACAGTATCCATAGGTCTGGAAACATTTCCAATAACATACAAAAATTAAAAATTCTGCAAGCAGAGCTAGGAAAGTGGTACAAAATAAAAATGACTACTATCACAAACCCTCGAGAGATATATTCTTCAAGGAATTCGATCGAGAATACATAATATTTTCATGCCTTTGCTTCAAATAGGAAAAGAATCAGTGCAACAAATACTCTCAAAGAACCTTCCGGTTTTTGGACCAGATAGAGACCAAATAAATTCTCTTCTGATTAATCACTTTCAACAAATATGATCTTCTCAAAACAGTTTTTTTGATTTCGATCGAGCCATCATAATAAAACCTTGCATTTCTCATGAAGAAAACTCTTCCCTGATAGAAAATCCCCACTAAGGAGGAAATTTGGCTCAGAATTTCAAATATGAACCAGTGGGGAGCTCCGGGTCCGGATGGTTTCCAACCAGGTTTTTTAAAGGCGAACTTGGAAATTCTCGGGCCGGATATCATTCTCTCAGTCCATGATTATTTCTTTAAATCGAGTATCTTTAATAAAGATTTCAACCATTCCTTCATAACCCTCATTCCGAAAGTCTCTACTCCCCAAACCCCGGGGGGATTTCAGACCTATAAGCTTGAGCAATACCATTTATAAACTGATATCAAAAATTCTAGCAAATAGGTTAAAACCCATCCTCAATAATTAATATATCCATATCAATCGACTTTCCTTCCTGGTAGACAAATCACTGATAACATCATAATTTCCCATGAACTTATTCACACGATGAAGATATCCAAAGCAAAAAAAAAAAAAAAGGTTACCTAGATTTAAAGATGGATCTCTCAAAAGCCTTTGATAGGGTAAAGCGAAACTTTCTAGAAAGTGTTCTAACGCCTTTGGATTCAATGAAAAATGGATAAAGATCATTATGCAATGCACATCGACAACCTCTTTTTCGATCCTCCTCAATGGCTCGCCAGGAACAAATTTCAACACCTCAAGAGGATTAAGGCAGGGAGACCCTGTATCGCCATATCTATTCCTAATCTACATGGAAATCCTCTCTAGACTCCTCGAAAAATCGGTTGCAGACAAAAAAGATTATGGTTTCCAGATCAACAAAAACGCTCCAAATGTATCCCATTTATTTTTCACGGATGATTGCTTTTTATTTACAAAAACAGATCTGGGGGAAGCAAAAAGTCTCTTGAAAATTCTACAATTATTTGGGAACATCACAGGACAGATGGTAAATCTTCAAAAATCCAGCGTTTACTTTAGCCCACGAATTCATCTGAAACATGGGAAGATTATAGCAAATTTTTTAAAAGTCCCCCTGATAACTAAAATTGATAGATAATTGGTACTTGATAGGTGTAGAATACACCTAATTTACTATCTAGTAGTTTATGCTTTCTTTGCTATTTTTCTTGTAAATTATGTATTTTACGCTTATTTTGAGTTTTGTAGCTACTTTGGAGTCGCACGGAGGAAAAGAAGAAGAAATCACCTTATTTGAGCTAAAAGGGTAAAATTGTCATTTCACCAAGGAGGGAATACTATATGGAGCCCAGCCAAGGTTAAGGGGAGGTCAAAGAGGTGTCCCTTATCCAAAAGAAGGGAGTGAAAATTGCACTAATGGGGTGTACTTATGGTGGGTGTTTAAATCCACCCACACCCTAAACTCTGACCCAAACCCACACCCTAAACTCTGACCCAAGCCCACATACCCTGCTCCATATCCTAACCGTACCCGGATCCGAACCCTTTACCAGATCCAAACCCACTTCACCCAAATTATTACAACCCTATATTCATCTCAATCATTCGATTCAAATTGAGAAATGGTCGCTGCAATATCACCCGAAGCTTCACCGCCGAGAGCAAATCGTGAGCCGGTCGAATGGAGATACTCGAGTTAGTTGTTGATGAGAAGATTGAGCAAACGATGGATAATCGATGGCGATTACCGGTGAAGAATGATGATTTCTTTGGTGATGAGATAGAATCAAAAAGGGGATCCGAAAGTTGAAATAAGGGTTCAATGGAATGAAAGCGATATGAAGATGAGAGAATGAAGAAGTTTGAGAGGTGGTTAAGCTTGGGTCGAGGTTGAATTAACTACGGTGTTGCAGATTGAGAAGGAATTGAAGACTGTGATGGGTTGATATGAGATTCAGAGAACGAAATCGAGTTGGGTTTAGAGAATTACAAATGCAGGGTTGATTCTAAATTGAAATTCAGGGAATAAGAAGAATTAATGGGGTTCTGGTGATTCAAGATGGGCTCATTGGTTGATGATTTTCATGGGAAAACTCAATTCGTGTTTGTATCATTTTGAAGTATAAGAAGATGGGTTTAATTGATGGATTCTTGTGGGTTTGTGATTTATATGAAGAAGACATGAGCCGAACAACGCGAATGGGTTTGTTTGAGTTGTAATCGGTGCTCAAATTGAATGCCTAGTTTTCTTTGATAAACAAGGGGAAGTGATATTTGATTTTGGGTGTGTTGAATTGAATTTGTCTAGTTCTTTGTAGGGAGGAGGTTTAGGGAAACGAAAGAGATGGCATTGCGGTGCTGTCTGGATATGGAGTTTGAGCTGCACAGGGATGGCAGGATTGATTGTAGGGTTCTGGTGGAGCTACAATGTTGTGATTTTGCTGGCAGGTGAAGTTACAAATATTGCTAGCTCATTGCAAGTCATTGAAGTAAAATGGCCGGGCCATGTGGATGTTTTGTATTTGAGGTTGCGGCTTTTGGCTTGACAATGCCTCGAGCTGGTGATTGTCTTGGAGAATGTGTGATGCAGTGATGGGGGCTGGTCTTTGCTCTGAAGTTGCAGCTCGGGTGATGCAAGAAGGTGTTGATGGGACTGTCTTTGTGACAAGGAAATGCAAAGTGAGGATACAGGGCAATGTGAATGGCTTGGCAGGAGTGACAGTGTGACTCTGGGGTGGAACTGCAGGTGCAATAGCAAGACTCAGTGGAGGAGGTCATGGAAGTGAAAGGAAATAAAGGCAATTGTGTTGCCAAGAGTTGCAGGGCCAACAGAGCTGGTAATGCAGAGATGGAGATGTTGCAAGGGTTGGTTCTGAGATGCTGTTACAGGGCCTGAGGTAATATGGCAGAGTGATGGTCATTTCATGTGGGCATTACAGAGGTAGAGTGCCTGAGATTGAGCTCGAGGTGGTTTTTGTCTGTGGTGGTTTAGCTGCACATCTGTTAGGCTGAAGCTGTACACAGAAGTTATGGTGGTGTTACTCTCAGCTGAAGTGGTAAGGCAGTGAGGTGCAGGCATAAATGAAGAACTATTGTTGCTGTTACAGGGAATGGAGTTTGAGTTAGTGCTGAGGGTCCAAGGCTGTTGTTGCAGGCTTAAACAATGAGTTACAGGTGCTTGTGATGTGTGTGTGGTCTGATAGCAATGGCTGGAGCTGAAAGTAGGATGCTGGTGGAAATGCAGTAGTGGAGTGGTCAGGTTACAGGATAGGATATTGCAAGAAAATGGTGCAACATACAGGGCCATTATGGCTGGGAGCAGGCAGTGATGCACCATCCTGGTGCAACACAAGGTGGCCTGGCAAGTGGTCTGGTCTGGATCGAAGCCGGATCACCGACTCTGCTTCGACTCCGAGTTGACTCGGTAGACTCGACCCGGACTAAGACCGAGTCGGACAGTGACTCATTGGCCGACTCTCTTCTACTTTGACTGTTGACTAACTGTTGACTAGTTTGACCGTTAGTCCTAACGGAGGACCGGACGGAATATTCCGTCGAATATTCTCTCGACGGAGAAATTTTCAGTGACCGTGGCGATGTTTCCTAGCCAAATTCCGCCATAATCCCGGTTTTCCTGAGCAAAATTCCAGAATTTTCTATGGACTTCTCTCATGGGTATGAAGACTTGGGCTAGGAATTGGATGGAGAATTGGACTCAAATTTGGAAAGAGAAGATGGAAGAAGAGAAAGACTTGAATTTGGAAGTTGAATTGCTAAAGGAAAAGGATTCTAATCCTTGGAAGAGTTGGAGAATATTGAAGCCTATAAATAGAGAAGTTTTACACATCTTTTAGACATCTTTTACACACCTCTCTACACACACACACTTGTGTTTTGCTTGCTTTTCTAAGATTTTTCTTTTTAATTACTTGTGTGAATTTGAAAATTCTTCTTTTAATAATTATTATTTGTGTGAATTTCAAAAGCATGAGTAGCTAATTTTCTTATTGATTGAGGATGAATTCCTAGTTCTTAACATGATTTGAGTTTTTGTTTTCAATTCTATCTTGAAGTTTTTCACATGATTATCGATTGTTTTTACTAATAGGAGTGATCTTAAAGACATTCATGATTGATTGATAGATTGTTTGGAGTGCACGCTAAATTGATTTGTTAATTGATCTATATCTAGTATAAGTTAGGGAATACGTAATCGTTCTCGATACTTTACACAAGTAGAAAACACGAGACCTTGCGGAGGGATTCCGTGGAGCAATTGTGTGTAGAAACAACGCTAGAAAGTGAACCAAGCGAACCGAGTTTAACTACTAGTACTAAACCTAAATTCATAAATCTTAATGCATTCTAGGGAATTACATCTTGTAAGCGGACCTCAAGGTGGTTCTTTTGAATAGAATCGATAACTAAGCGGACACTGTTACTCGGTGAAATTAGGGATTTTGGGGCTAGCTAAGCGGACCTGCTATCCTACGGTTGGTGATAATCTGTGACTAATAACAAGTAGAAAAGAACATAACTTTAATCATTGTTTAAGTAACGAAGAAGGATTCCTTGATCTTGTCTCTCTTATTGCTTTCATCTTTCAACTTTCGATTTTAATTGCTTTCTTTATTTTTATTTTTATTTTGCTATTTTGCTTTTTACACCCCCCTTTCGTGACAACTTTTACAACTAAGATCACTTGCTCCTCGTGGGAACGAACTTGACTTCCATTATATTATTTTTAATTAAGTGGAAATATTGAATTAATTTGATTGCACCTACGACACGCATCAGTACCCCGCTCTTTTTCGATAAGAATCGAAAAGCCAATTTTGAGCCTCTCCTACAAAGATACTATTCCACTTTACAAGTTAAAAAAATCAAAACTTCTATCTCAAACGGGTAGGACCGTCTTGATTAAATCAATCATTCAATCTTACCCAACCTATCAAATGCAAGTTCTTACTCTGCCAAAAGAAACACTGGATCAACTCGACCGTATTCAGAGAAATTTCTGGTGGAAAAAAGATGGGCAAAAAGAAAAGGAGGATTTATAAAATCTTGGAAAAGTATATGCAAGCCCATTTTCCAAGGTGATGTAGGAATTAAAAATCCCCATCAATTCAATATAGCTCTCCTCACAAACTTGCAAGTGGATTCATAACCGAACAAGATCAATTATGGGTCAAATTTCTTAAAACAAAATATTTCTCGAACTCGCACCCACTAGAAGCCTCCAGAACCTCGATTTTGTCTTGGATTTGGACCAACATACAAAAAGGTTTAGAGCTAATAAAAGGAAATTTCGTCCGGCAAGTCAAAATGGAGCTTCGGTGAAAATATTGGAAGATAATTGATCCCTGATTGAGTAGATTGTTACTAAATTACCTAATTTACAAGATCCAGCTCTAATTACGGTACAAGAGTTAATAACATAGCAAAATGTCTAGGATCAAGACAAACTCGAAAAAAAATTTCTACCCAGAAGATAGGAAATAAATTCTAGCTATAAATCCAAGAAGACAAGAGCAAGACATCATTGGATGGAAGCATCATTACTCGGGAAAATTCTTGGTCAAGAATATCTATAATTATCTAGCGAAGCAAGATCAAGACAATAACATACATTTGGATTTTCCCTGGGAAAAAATATGGAAAATCCTAGTAATTCCCAGAATAAAACTTTTCATATGCAAAACTACGCAAAATGTCCTTCCAACCTCTGCCAGACTGGGGGCCACAATCAAGATGTTGACACACATTGCCGGCTGTGTAATAATCATGCCCAAGAAATAGATTATCATTTATTTAGAGAGTGTCCTTTCGCCAAAGCAATTTGGTTTGGCCTCTCGCTAAAATTTAAGCTCAAATGGCAATTCAGACTCAATCATATCTTGGGTGACATGGTGGATTACGGAACCTGATTTAGTTGGCATAGCAGAAAAAATTCCCACCATCCTTTGGTTCATATGGAAATATAGATGTTCAGTGGTTTTTGAGAAAATAAAACCAGAACCGACTAATCTAATACATCAGATCAATAGATTTCTACACTCTACTTCTTCAGCAAACATGTACAAGACGATAAATGCTCAAAGGACAATACCAAGTAGTCAATCCTGGTCTAAACTAAACACAGGCTGGATAATTTTTATAGATGCCTCTTTTAAGAAAGAAGACCGGTCGATGGGTTATGCTTTCATCCTACACTTAGTGGACCAAGAGACTTTCATGCATCTATCAGCGGGATCTGAATGGGCGGCGTCCACTCTTCATGCGAAAACAAAATCCTTACTAAGAACAGTCGCTTGGCTAAAAGAAAATATCTTGTCAAGTATGTCAATAGTCTTGGATTGTAAAGCTTTGGCGGACATCATCAATAAGGTAAGCACAAATTTTCTTTGGACAGCGAAAAACACTCTACAAGAAACTAAGTCAATTACCTCAAGCTAAGGTAAATTATGTCAATCGAATATATAATACTGCAGAGGATTTCATCGCCAGGAAGCAAGAATTAAAAATCTTCAGCATATGTCGTCCAAGTTGAATCAGCATATGTCCTCCAAGTTGAATCAAAAAGTTCAAAAAGCTAGCACTTTAACTAATGTTTTTGATAAATCTGAATTTGTAAACCTCATGCACTACATTTGCTAGCTCAATATTCCATCAAAAAAAAAAAACTTAGACACCAAGCCAGGCATGGTTTTTGTGCGGATAAAATCTCACCTCGAGGTCTATGTAAAATCCGTAAATATAAACCTATTTTAGGTTTTCCTGATAGAACTTGATTCCAATGTTTGGGGCTTTACCCACGTCATTGCAGCAGGTTGACAACCGGGTCCCGGAAGCACTGAGAAAGTATGCCTGTGAATTGTTTATGTTACTATTCACCACTCAAAACACTGTCTAATGATTAAGCTGAAATGAAAGAAAAAAAAAAAAAGGTGCTCTTTCTAAGATCTTACAAAAGATATGGTTTGCACAGATTAACTATACACAGCAGACTGATCAAAGCATTTTATG
The DNA here is from genome assembly GCA_023531295.1 of Papaver armeniacum. Lineage (NCBI taxonomy): Eukaryota > Viridiplantae > Streptophyta > Magnoliopsida > Ranunculales > Papaveraceae > Papaver > Papaver armeniacum. The sequence continues at coordinate 90,124 of JAJJWW010005688.1, read as the reverse complement.
AATATGATAATCCAGTTTTGATTTTCTTTCTCCTTAACAAAATTTTGTTCACAAGGAATTAAAGGACAGATTCTACCATGGAAACACAAAACAAAGTCTTTAGCAGAAGAAGTTTAAGCATTTGAAATCTCATCTGGATTTTCTAGTCTAGTGAAAAACTAGGCCTAGAATTGTACTCCCAACACTACTCCTTAATAGAGCTGCCTTTTCTGCTAAATAATCCACACAACAATTTATCTCTGAAGCTATATAATGAAGAATGACAAAGCAAGGGTTCATGTAGACAAAATCAAGCACAGCATGAATAAAGTTCAAGGACCATATACACAATCAAGACGAAAGGTGGTTAATATCAGGTCTTCATTTTACCACTACCAACCAACCAGATTGCAAAATGGAAAAATACTGAGGATCTAAATATACAAGAGCAGACCCAAATATTTGTCATTGATAGAACACACAACTTCAAAATGGTGGGGAGTACAGCAAATAACTAGTCCACTTTCTGTTTCTCTTCTTAGAGAATCTTCACCATTTTTTTACAACGCTTTTTCCTTCCGGGCAACACCAAAATTTGTGATTTTTTCTTCTCCATTGCCTCCTGCTTCTTTTTCATCTGTAAAAAAATACATAATATCAGTTAAATTAGACAAAGGTTTGACAACTTCGTTTTACTGAAAGCTACAGTACAAGTCTCTCTCTACTACACATAAATTAACTAAATTCTAATGCGAGGCAAAAACAGAGATATTGGCAGTATCCATAAACTGAAAGGAAACCGCTTGAAATGGGAACACCGTTTCTTTATTACACAAAAATCATGGGAAGGTGCTGGATGAGCCCATAAGTTCTTTACCTTATACTCTTCACGCAACTGCCTACTAGTTCTAGGCTCCCCCTCAGAAAAGACTACAGCACATCGTTGTCCAAGGAACTGCCGCCTTTGAGTAGGAGCATCCTTGGTTTTGGAAAAAAAAATAGGAAGTCAGATATGGCAGAATGATAATTTGGAAATTGTACCCAAAGTTCAGATTAGAAGATAACCTTGTCGAGCGAATCCCGGAATACGGATGCCGTGAATAGGTTGAAACAGCGAGGAACCTCAACTGGTTTCCATTCAAGCCTGAAAAATTCATCACTTTTAAGAATTTCTCGGCGGAATGCGCATATAGCAATCCCTTCTCGGAGTTGATCTCCCTTCCTCCTTAGTTTATAAACGAGATTTTTTGGTGCAGCCTGCCTCAAAAAAATACGTTTAGTATCACAAAACAAGCTTCACAGGAATGCAGGATCTCCTGATACAACAAAAAAAATCAACACAAGGATGTATACAATTTAGACATTCTCTAGAAGGAACAGTACTGGCCAACTCTATAGCACATAAGTGAAGGTCTCAAACTTAATACATTATATATTGTGTCCCACATAAAATGTATGACTACCTGTATGAGTGATACAGTAACTCCGTCCATTAAAAAACTATAATACCACAGAAGTATTAGATACTCGCTGGGGAACCTAATGAAAGCATGCAAGAGCAAATATAGAATACAGGAAATTGTTTCCAAGCATGGTATACAAACGTCACAAACCTCAACAACTCTGCCACGAACTCCACTTGCGGTCTTAATTAGCGCATTTTTATGCCTGGCAACGTCAAGATCTGATTTAAACACGTCCTTGATAAGAGCAGTATTCCCAATGATCTTGTATGGTGTTCCCTTCCGTTTCTGCCAACCTGTTTTCCCAGTAATCCTTCTTTGGCCAACGATCTCCAAAACTTCTGTTTCATCCGCACAGAACACACTTGGAACATATTCACCCTTAAATACATTCATAAAGGAAAAATGAAAAAATTATTGTTATATGAATTTGGTCATAATTAAAGTGGAAATTTGTGCTTCAAAAATTTGGCAAACACTCACCTTGTGATATATGTAAGCCGCAAAAATGATTTGGCATTTCACAGCATTGGCCCGTTTTAAATCTTCAGGCGTCATTGGGTATTTCTTAAGATTAAGCTTATATTTCTTTCGGTTGAGGAAGGAATGAGTGTAGTTTGCACAGTACTCAGTAGTGAGTTTCTTTTTCTGCCTCATCTATAAATAAAAAGGAAAACATAACTATCTTTTTGTTGGAACGCTAACACCGTATTATTTAGCTAAGCAATCAAAAGTAAAAAAGGAACACTTGCCTTTCTTTTTAAATATTGGATAATGGGCTCGAACCAAATATTATATCCTGCAACTGTAGCAAGCATATAATTGTCTCCTCCGAGGTAAAATGCTTTCTGTTCTCTCCTGCCACATATTTGATCGACGCCCTCATCTGAACCATCACTTTCAGTTTCATCTTCCTCGGAACCATCTTCATCCTCCTCTGCCCCATCACTTTCAATTTCATCCTCCTCCAGACCATCACTTTCAATTTCATCCTCCTCTTCATCATCTTCTTGGGGCTCCTCCTCACTATCATCCCTTCTTGGTGTATGCCCCAAGCCATCAACGACTGTATAAATACCACCTTCAATACCACAGTTGATTGTGAATATGGTCGTCCCATATTTTACAGTCTTTGGGTATGAATCTTGCTGAAAAGAAGTCTTTATTAGAAAGCATGCTAACATTCTAAATGCAGGTCTATTCGATAATCTTCAGCAGAAAGAGCATATTTGATGTTAAGAACATACACATTCACAACTAAAAGAGGTGATATGCACATAAGTTCTTTACCTTATACTCTTTATGCGAATGCCTAATAGTTTTAGGCACCCCCTCAGGAAATACCTTGACACATCGTTCTCTGAACGTCTGCCTCCTTCGAGCAAGATTATCCCTCTACAGCATGTTCTTTCGTAGCATACGCCGGTGTTGTCTGGTGACGTCTCCAACCCATTGAAACATTGATTGGATTTGTTGTCTTCAGTGGTTTTATCTGCCAACTATGTTGCTTAAGCCTTGCCTGGATGAACAGAACAAAGTACATGACTATGTTGCTTAAGGCTTTATTAATGCATATCCCACTCTAAGAATAATAACCATAAGCAATACAATATACTTCGACGTAATGAAAATAGAAGTTAGAAAAGGCTTAATAACCTGCATATAACCAACCTTTTCCTTTTCAGGACTGATACCTCCAGCAACAATAGGGTGGTATGGATCAAACTTTTCAACCATCTCAAACGGAATGCCATGGACTTCCGATTGTAGATTAGTCCCTTTTCCGACTCCCTCAATATTCAAGCAAGTTATCCCATCAAGATTGTCGACCTTACGAAAATTAATCTGTTTCTGAATGTCAACCCCCCACCTGCAATATCCAACCTTTTAGCTTCTATGTGCCTCAAACTGAAATTTGTTGCATTGTGAAGCCAGTTTACCTTGTCAGAATATCCACCAATATTGGTTTGTTGCTCATGGAACTCGGACCCCCTTTTGGAATCAGTGTCCTCGTCTGGTGACTCAGTAGTAGAACCTTCAAGAAGAGGATATTCAGCATGAAAATTGGTTTGAAGTACCAGCCTTTCAAGCTTCTGCTGTTCAACTGCTGGATCAACCTTTTTCAAAAACAGCAAAAACATAGTAAACCACATGCAGCAAAGCAAGTTACATAACACCAAAAAACTGTTCAAAAAAGAAGAAAAATGGGGATCATAATTTTTTTTGACAAATGTCATCCAGCATACACCTTAACATCGAGTTTCACAAGTGCATTTTCTAGTGTAAATCTTGGTGACATTAATTTTCATTAATTTTTTGGTTTCTAAGAGAGCTTTATGTAAACATTGCAACAGTCTCTACAAATAGGGGAGCCTCTCTCTCTCTTCTCTCTCTCTCTCTCTCTCTCTCTCTCTCTCTCTCTCTGTCAACCATACATGCACATACACCAAAAACATGCACTTATATTGACTTTTCTTCCACAAATTTGCACAAGTTTAGAAACAATAGTGAAAACCTACAGACTAAATATGCACAAACATATCGAAGCAAAATGCTAATTATCAGTATGTTTTAGCTATCAGATGTGCTCTTATTAACAAACTGGACAACCAAACACAATTTGACATGATATTTGACATGGCAGCTGTTGAAAAATGCATTGATCTGACACATAATGGAATACGAGGAATGTTTATGTTTCATGCATGTTTCAACCTTCTCCACCTGCAATATCTTAACCTTTTGAAATTCATTGCAGTATGAAGCCAGTTTACCTTGTCAGAATATCCACCAGCATTAGTTTGTTGCTCGTGAAAGTTGGAGCCCCTTTCGAAATCAGTGTCCTCATCTGGTGACCCAGAACCTCCAAAAATTTCTTGAAATGCAAGCCTTCTCAGCTTCAGCTCTTCAGTTGCTGGGTCAACATTTTCCATTGCATCTGGTGAAAAAAACACACGATTCACTACAAAGAACTACACAGAGCCATTTTTCCCAAGGAAAGGATGCTATTTCTACTCTTAATTTTCGTACTACTAACGCTGTTTGAGTCTTTGAGAAGAGAACTACCAAACATAAAATTTGAGAGAAAACAGAGGAAAGAATAGCACCTTCTCGACCAGCTTTCCCATTTCCACCGACATTCAATAACTGCACACACTCATCAGGAGTCCCTATATGCTCCAGACCCTTGTCATAGAGATGATCCCCAAGAATAGGCATTGGAGCATAAACGAAGATTTCTTTGTCACTCAATTTCTTCGGTTTGGCAGAAGATGGTAAAGGGAAAGGATCTGCTAACCTTGTAATTATAGCTACAGGGAAATCACCAACACCAGCAATGTGTACCTGGAAAAATACAACTTTAGTGAGTTCTTATATTGGTAACAAAATGCAAGCAAAGCTTGTGATAGAAGAAGTGAAAACTATAAGTCAAGCGTATGCTCACAACAGGAAGTTGGGCCAGGATGAATAATGAGCAAAAGGTTGCAAACTTGCAATCAATTGGAAAACACTCATTCCAAGTAAATGGGTGTTCAGGATTCTTAAAGCACATCCTGACTTTTCCACAATACTTGAAATCACTAGGTACAGACAATTGCATGAAAACCTCGCGCTGCTGAAAATATTACGTCAAATTAAAGAAAACTAAAAAAAATTGATAGAGTATCTACACCTAGAAAGTAGAACGCTAAACACCTTGTATGAAGCAGCAAAAACACAGTAAACCACATGCAGCAAAGGCAGTGGCATAATGTTTAAAAACACTTCTCTAAATATCGATTGATTATGCTTTCTTAGCTAGTTTTCTTGCGACGCTCATCACATAACACCAAGCACTGTCAAAAATGGAAAAGTGGGTACAAGTTCTTCAGAAGACCTTAACATCAGTTTTCACGATTGCATTTTCAACTGTGTAAATCTTTGTAACATTATTGTTTCATTCTTTGGTTCCTGAGTGAGCTAATAGTCCCCACTCCTCTCTTTCTGAGACACACACCAAAGACATGCACTTATATTGATTTTTTGACTTTTCTTCCAAAAATTTTCCCAGGTTTAGAAAGTATCCACGAGAAGTAGAACTTAAGAACATATGTAAATCACCAAAATCAACCAGAACCAAGTACTCATGTAGGAAAAAACTGAGTTCTAAACACATATTATACATTCATGTTGCCTAATTCTTATCATATTCTGAAAAGCCCTAGCTTCTAATTACTCACCACTATGAAATCAAACTCAAAATTAGGTGGAAAGAAAACAAGTTAAGTTCATGAATACGGTTTCAAATCAAATCTCAACAATTCATGAGTCAACATTCACCTTTAACAAAGAAAATCAAGTTGTCGATCAAAAAAAAAACAAAGAAAATCAAGTTGATCTTGAAATTTTGAGAACTTAGATCATGAATAGGGTTTCAAATCTAATTTCAACAATCAACATTCACCTTTAAGAAACAAAATGAAGTTTCCGATCAAAAAAACAAAGAAAATCAAGTTAATCTTGAAATTTTGAGAACTTAGAATCATGCTTACATCGTTGAATAGAACCAGACCAAGCTTGCCAAGGTAAGCAACAACAGTGGTGCAGGCAGATTCGGCATGGAGTTTAACTTGAAAGAACATCGACTCTTCTTCTGAATCCATGGATGCTTCGCCTTGGAACTTTGTCTGATTGAAATTCAATTAGTAGTGAAAAGTTTTTTCCCTTTTTGGATGAGAAAGAGAGAAGAAACTGTCTGATCAGCTAGACACAACGAAACGCGGCCTGATTAATATAAATGGATGGTCTCACGGTGTACCATACGGACCCCATAAAATGTGAGATGAAATGTGAGATGACGCGTTACAACCATCTAAAAGTAGTGCTGTTGTGGGCGTTTTTAGTTCAGATTTGGTGGTTAAGAAAAGACCGGTCCATTATTTACTTACTAAATCGTCCCGAGTCCCGACTTATCAGCATTGTTCGGGATTGAAAAGTAATGAGTTGCTATTAATAATGCCGCCCAACAAATTCTTTGGCATGTCACTCACTTGTTGTTAAATGACGTTTGAAGAGGCATATAGGCACCAACTTGTTCCCACGGACTGGAATTGACTAGATAGAAATTGGGTTAGATTTGTTAAAAACTGCATGGCATGGGGGATGGTAGTGAAGTTGCAAAAAATTAGGGCTGCTAATGGTGTAGCTTAGCTTGGATTGCTCGACCGACTTCCACAACTATATGGTCATTCAACCTTCTTATTGTCTCGGTTCCGTGCCCCAAGATAAAATAATGTCAGCTATTATTCATCGGTCCATGACACAAACATTATTTTGGCATGCAAAATGCACTTCAGCTGGATAATCGAGTCACCTAGTGCCATCTGTCCCGGTGCCTATTGTGCATGTACGGATTACGGAAACAACTTTAATTCAAATTCTTATTTTGTTTGACACGGAAAAAGACGCGGGAAATTAGGTGATAGTTCAAAGTTGAGCTTGGGCTCTGTCTTTTGGTCCAATACAAAATGATCAAGACTAACCATCCATAGGCCCATGGCAAAGAAGGCGGAACTAGTGATCCGGACCTCCCGATTTCGAAATAATCACAACTATATGGATTATACGATTATTTAGACCTCAGGATTAACCCGACTATATATGAAAATTAAAATAAAGTTCAACTAGTTTGAGCGATCCCTTGACAACCTCCTTTTTAACAAGTTTTGACAGGCTCATGCCAGCCGTTGGATAACCAAATAAACCTCGTGTATAGACGGTCAAAAAAAAAATCACCTAAATATGGATTATCGGGTATACATAATGAAATCTGATGGCTTTGACTTTTCATATCGTAAGTTCGTCTCTCTCCTCTTTTTCTCTCACTGATCTTCTTCTTCTCTCACTTTTCTCCCTAGTTTCAAATCGAATAAAGGTTGGGCATGTGACTGTTTTTTTATGTTTTGGTAAGAGTAAATTGTTTTACAATCACAGTAAAATCACGGTAGAGAATCAAATATTTTTCCATTACTTGGGTTGCAACCATGTTTCGATTGTTCTTCGTGAAACCATGGACCATATATATCTTAAATCAGATCTAAGTGATTTTGATTGAAATTCACCGCGTTCCTGTTTAGTAAGTGACAACGAAACCTCAAAATGAAATATTCAGTGGGTTGATTGATTAGTCAAAGAAAACTACTATTAGATTGATTACTGGCAGACCATACCTCCTCTGTTTTTTTGCTGATCAGCGTTAATAGAAAATATGAGTAACAAAAATACCCCTTTTCCGCTAATGGCAATCTTGTAGGAATAGTAGTTTAATGATTATTTAATCAATTCACATCCTTATTTCAACGGGATGATTGATCACAATTCAAGCATAAGGAATGCATATGGATCAATCTTGAATCTCCTGTGTTCGGGAGTTGGGTAAGAGAAAAAAGAAACTTGATCTACGTCTAAAAGAAGAAAAGGGACATTTAATCACATGCCAGTACCCGTAACCCAAATCTAAATTGAAAATTGTCGGTCGTCCATGCGTGAGGTTTGTTTGGTCATCCAACGACTGGTGTTGGCCTGTCAAAACTTGTTAAAAAGGAGGTTGTCAACGGATCCCTCCTCTTCTTGTAGATTGCTAACTTTTCTTATAGAATAATATTATTATTTTAGAGGACGGATCCCTTGACAGTCCGTTTATTTGACAAAGTTTAACAAAGCATGGTTAGTGTCGGATACAAATATATAGACGGCTGAGATTGAGAAGTTTTGATTAGATAATTGATGGATATGTTTGATATCCGCAACCCGATTACGTCGTCAACTCACTTTTTCCCTTATGTTTTCGTTGATTTTTTTTCTCTCTCTCACGACTCTCGGTCTTCCCTCTCTTAAGAAACTAACACATTCAACTTTCCCTCTCAGATAATCAATTATGGACGAGACTGATTTGAATCAAAACTCAACTTCATTTTTAGATCTTGATTGTCAAAGGTGAATATGGGATTTGATGATCTTTTTTTCATTTGGATTTTGTTCAGTGATCAAACACTAGTTTTAAGAAAAATAGGTCCTAGGGTTTAATAAAAAAATTTTTTTTATGATTTTTGTTGTTATGCCCCGATCGTGTTTATCTATGTTTATTTAGTTTACTTGTCAATCACTTAAAGTCCATGATTATCTTACAGTATTGATTGTTTTTCTGTTAAGTACATTGAACATTTGAACCTGAGTCCTAACTTATATAAAACAGAGACATACCTTCATCTTTCTTAAATGTAGCTTTATGATTTTTGCCTATGAATGTTATTTTCTGTATAATGAAAATTTAACTTGCATTTCTTTGTCTTCTTATACTTACTAGATTAATTTGATCTTTACTCAACAGGGAAATGCATACAATTGGTGAAAATGATGATAATGATATTGGGTGTAAGGGTATGCCATGTTTTAATGAAATGTCATTAGAAAATGGCAAACCATACGTTGGTTTGGAGTTCTCTTGTATTGAAGATGCTGATATGTTCTACAAAGAATATGGAAAAAGTAAAGGATTTTCGACAGAAGTGTTGGTGGCCATAAATGATGAATTTAAAATTATCCACTAACTAAAGTGACGATCTTGAGTTTATTGTCCTCATGTGAAAATTTTCACTAATATATGCCTTCCCTTGTTGCAAAGTAAACAGGGAACTTCTAGTTTAGAGTAGAAAATTGATGTTTTTATTTTTTTTAGGTACGTGATGACAAGGTCGAAAGGGGATAGTTGATATACTAGAAGGAAGTGCAGGAACCGCTTTGAAGACTGGTATATTATCATTTTGTTTCTCAATCCAGATCGTACATGGCAGATCAGTTCCTTTTCCTGTGAAAACATATGATTAGTTTTTAGTTGTATTTAGCTGAGATATGTTAAGGACGGCTGCAATGTTCATTGTTATTTGGTACTGTTTAAATGATTTTACTTTTTACGGATTCAATCTATATATTATTATTTTTCTGCTGGGTTCAATCTCTACGTTAATGACCAAAAGTTTTGGTGCTGATTACATTACATTACACCTATCCGAAAATGACAGTGAAATAAGCAACACTATACGTTCTCCCCACAAATCATTGAAGCCAAAATGAACCAACAATATTATAGGCAGTTTGTCTTGTTAATGTTCTAGGCAATTTTTCTCCCCATAGTATTAGAACTGCAGGAACTTGAAAATAAACAGAAAATAACGAATTCACACTTTTGACGCAAGGATGAACAGGCTAGGGCAGCAAGTTAGATTCTCATTTTTACTTTTTGTAAGCGCAAAGTGGTCCTCAAATTTTGCTCAAGAGAATCCCGAGTAAATTCAAAGCAACAGATGTGTATAAAAGTAAGAATGTAATATCATAATTTCATCTTCCAAAACCCGTGGAAGCAATTCCTTCACTTGATTAACTAAATCAAGGTGGAAAAGAGTATTATCATATCCCATGTTTAACATTTGTTGATCTGAAGTCTAAGAATTCTCGATTATCAGAAAGGGAAAATGAATATTGATATTGGTTTCAGAATAGAGGGAAGAAAGCGTGAGACGTGAGAGAGAGAGAGAGAAAAATCGATGAAAAGAGAAGGAAAACGTGAGCTGGTGACGTAATCGGGTCGCGGTATCAAACATATCTAATCAAAACTTCTCAATCTCAGCCGTCTATATATTTGTATCCGACGCTAACCATGCTTTGTTAAACTTTGTCAAATAAACGGACTGTCAAGGGATCCCTCTCATTATTTTAAGTTTAACAATAACAAAAAATAAATAAATTAATAATCAATAGAGTTTACTAATTTTCGTTTTTGGAGCTCCTTATATAGATAACTCATCCTAAATAATCCCTAAAGTTAACAAAAATATCAATAACTTATTTTTCAAGGTATCCACTACCTTTAGGCAACTTTCCTTATTAAAACTCTTGAAAATAAGCTTCTAGACTATTCTAAAATTATCCTAATTAATAAATCCGAATTTTAATTATTTTAATTTTAATCAATCTAATCCCCCATTGGCTAGGTTACCCATGAGGCTCGGTAGGAAAGCACATCAACATGTTCAATTAATGCAGTAGTATGTTGTTGGAGCTTAGCTTGTTAGGCTTCCAACTAGTTAATGTAATACTCTTTAAGCACATCAACATGTTCAATTAATGCAGTAGTAAGCGTCTGCGCAATTATATGGCTAGCCATGATGTTAATGTTCGAGTTGGAGAGTTTATTTTTCATAGGTTAGGTGTAGTTATTCAAAAGGTGTTGGAGCTCGGCTTGTTGCTAGGCTTCCATCAATTTCTTACCAACATAGTCTTTCCGATTTTTATTCATAATTAATAATTTTATAATAAAAAATAATAATTTTAGAACGGGCACCTAGCTCGGTTGGTCATCCCCGTTTCCCCAGTTTCATGCGCTCTAGGAGGTCCCAGTTCGAACCTCCAATGGCGTAATATTGCGAATTAGCATGGAAGGTAGAGTTAGTTTGCCCACCTTGTGACACAATCTCTGCCCCCATCCGCCATTTCGGCTCCTTGGCTAGGTTACCCATGAGGCTCATTTGGTAGGCTAAGCACAAAGAACTTTGTTCATTAATGTAGTAGTACGTTGTTGGAGCTTAGCTTGTTAGGCTTCCAACTAGTTAATGTAATAATCTTTATCCAATAATAAAAAAATTTAATAAAAAATAATAATTATAAAAGAAAAATAATATATTTAGTTTCCATAAATCTCCCTCCATCAAATTGGACGAGGATGATAAAATTCATAAGAATCATATTTGGGGAAGATAAAAATCATATTTGAGGATAAGATTCCGATTTTGGGAGCAGGATTTCAATCCTGAAGTTCAAAAAACCACTACTGCTTTTGTTTGGGTGAATTATCCTGGGTTGAGTATAGAATATTGGAAGGAGAAGATTCTTTTGGCTATTGGTAAAGCTGTAGGAAGACCAATATTCAAAGTTGATGAAACAACTCTTAAGAGGAAGATTGGTTATCATGCAAGTATTTTAGTTGAATTTGATCTATCTAAAATAATTCCAGATAAAGTATAGGTAGAATCAAAGTATGGAGGCTTCCTTCAGAAAATTCAAATTCCCAAACTCCCACAATTCTGCAATCACTGTGAGGTTGCTGGACACTTAGTAGCAAAATGTAGAATTAAGAGAAAATAAAATCATGAGATTCGGACGGATAGTACACTAAAAAAAAACTTGGAGATATAAGGTGAAGGAAGTAAAAGTGTCAAATTCGGTCGAGGATATATGTTTTAATCCTAGTGAAAAGCAATAGGAAACTCCAATATCCGTTTGCCGAGGTTAAAGAAATTTTTAGTGATGAAGAAATAAATGATATTATTCCACCAATTCAAATCCTATAATCACTATTGGTAGTTTTCATATTTTGATGGATAACATAGGAGAGCTTTCTTGCCTATTGGAGTCTCAGAAATATTTCTCTCCTTTGTCTATGAATAAAATCCTCACTGTAAGTGCAAATGCTCATCCAACTAGTAATGTAGTTAGATTACAACCTTCTTTGAAAACATGAACTAAGGAATCAAGTGTGTTAGCTGCTAATAATACTGAGTCTAATGTAAATATTTTGAAAGAAGGCAACAAGAACAAATCAAAGAGTCAGAAAACAGTTAGCATATAACTAAGGAAAGCAAGCTGCTCATAGCTCTTCAGAAGATAGTGGAAATGAGAGTAAGAAAAATTCAGGTAAGAGGAGTCCCATATCTTCTCAAACACCACAAATAAGATGAGAGTTAAGAAAAACAGTTGGCATATTACTGGAATGTCATAGGCTTAAGAAGATTTAAAGCCAAAGATAAATTAAAGAGTTTAATAAGTAATTTTTGTCCTACTTTAGTGTGGATTTCTGAACCAAAAATAAGAGTGAAGTCTGACTCATGTACAAAGCTTAGACTTCTTGGAATGAATAAAATGGTGATTCATAATTCAACCGATAAAAATAAAGGTAATATATGGCTTATGGGGAGTGATTTTAAACATAAGGCAAGCCATTACAGTGGAAGTAGGTAGCCATTTAGTAATTGGTATTCATGCAGATTGCTTAACTATCAACAGGAAAAGTTTTTGGGAGGAGTTAACAAAAAATTCTTCTTATGATAAACCTTGGTTGATTATAGATGATTTTAATGCAGTGTTAAATATGGAGGATAAAAAAAGTGGTAGAAGCCCTTTAACTTCTGTTATGTTAGATTTCAATAACTATATTGAAAATTGTGATATGATTTAAGCATTAAAAACTGGATTGGAATTTTCTTGGTGCAACAACAGAGTAGGAGTAAAAAGAATTGTTTGTAACTGGATAGAGCTTTGTATAATGTTAAATGGTTAGAATCCTATCCAAGTTTGGGATACAAATTGGGACTAGAGGGATCTCTGATCATAGTCCTCTTTTTGGAGCAAATGCAACAATTCCATAGCCTTCAAACATTCCTTTTATAGCTTTTAAAGTATGGATGAGTCATGATGGTTTTAAAAAAGTTATAGAAGATGCTTGGAATTTTGAAGTGTGAGGAAATCCTAGATTTTTTTTCTCAGTAAACTAAAGCATTTGAAAAGTTGTTATTAAAGAGTGGAATTGAAATGTTTTTGGAGATGTAAAGAAGAAACTTCAACAAGTAGAAAAAGAAGTTTTGAGAGTGAAAATACGGGGGTCTAACAACCTCACCCAACATTTCGATTAGCAATTTGTATGGACAAACTCTAATATACTTTTAAGAGAATCAACTAGACGATCGAGACTCAATCTTAATAAAAGTATATCAAGGAGTTAATATCTCTATCTCTTGATTTAAATCTTACTCAAGCAATCTGCGAGTCTCGATTAAATACAAGAGAGATAAACTTGGATGGTACCAAAGACCAATGTCCAAGGATCAATCAAATTCCAATCAAAAACCAAAGGTTGGATTTCACTATTGATTGATACAACGCATAACCTGTGATATTTCAATTATATAACAAAATATAATGCGGAATAGAAATAACACAGACACGAAGTTTTGTTAACGAGGAAACCGCAAATGCGGAAAAACCTTGGGACCTAGTCCCGTTGAACACCACACTGCTGTATTAGCCGCTACGGACACTGGCCTACTACAAACTAACCGGTGCAGGGACCAGTTGAACCTAATCAAATCTCACCACGATTCAAGGATGCGAGTTGCGCTCCTTACGTCTCCGATCCCGGCGGGATACTACGCACTTGATTCCCTTAGTTGATCTCACCCACAACCAAGAGTTGCTATGACCCCAAGTCGAAGACTTTAATAAACAAATCTGTATCACACATAAAAGTCTACAAAGATAGATAAATCTTTGTCTCCACGGATAAACCTAAAAGTTTTGTTACGTTTTTTTGATAAAAATCAAGGTGAACAAGAACCAATTGATAAACCGGACTTATATTCCCGAGAAGAACAGACCTAGTATTATCAATTACCTCACAATAATCTAAATCGTATGGTAGCGAAACTAGATATTGTGGAATCAAAAACGATGAGACAAAGATGTTTGTGATTTCTTTTTATCTTGCCCTATCGAAGATATAATCTCAAGTCAATTATTTCAATTGAACTCGTACGATAGAAAATGGCAAGATCAGATCGCTCAACTACAAGAGAAGTAGTTTACTTTGGCTTCACAATCCCAATGAAGTCTTTCGGTCGTTAATCGGACGGGATCTCGAGAAGAAACCTACGATTAAAGGAGAATGGAAGCAAACCAACTAGTATCACACGGGAGGTGTGGGGATTAGTTTTGCATAGTTGCTAGATGTCTCCTTATATAGTTTCCAAATCAGGGTTTGCAATCTAAGTTACCTTGGTAACAAAGCATTCAATAACCACCGTTAGATGAAAAACCTGACTTATCCAAGCTAATATCTTTCAACCGTTAGATCGAAACTTAGCTTGTCACAAACAAATAAAATGTATTCACTTAGGTTTGAGTAACCGTACCTAAACGTGTACATTGGTTGGTTCACAAATGGTTGACCAATGGTTAGCCATATGAGTGCTTTCATATCAACTGTATTCATCTTTCTCATAACTAGTTCAAATGACTCATAAGAACTAGTTCAAGAGTTGTTTAATTGCTTAGGTCTTTATACATAGACACAATTGAAATAAAATCGGTTTGATTCATTTGAATCAATTCATGAACAATATACCCATGGTTTGCAAAGATTGCATTCCTTATAATTTATTGTTTTAAGTACATGAACTACCGATTTGAGAAATAACTAGCTTAGATACGCGTATGGGTATGTGTACCTTAGCTACTGGATTTTGAGTTGGTTTTAGTTTCCAAACTCAACGGACTTTTTCTGTAAAAAGTTCCGTCGATGCGCGTACGGGTACACGTACCTAAGGTGACTGGTTTTTGAGTTCGTAAACTTCAAACCCAGCAGAATTTCACGGACGTGAACTTCCGCCAGTATGCGTACATATACTCATACCCAACCTGTCTCCTTCACCAATACCACATGCACACATATGCACGCACTTGGTTTCCGGCACATGGATTTATACACAAATGTACGAACACACTACATGCTTACATCCATAGGTGGTTACATATTCTCAACTCTACGTATCAATCATTGAAACATTCTTCTATAATGTTATAACAGTCGTTAGACATAAAGAATCGAATATCGTCATCAAAGATATTTTCAAGATTGAAACTTCATCATGACTTTAAATCACGGGTAAAGATGAAAATGGTTAAAGCAAAAGCTTACTAACACGTATTTCGAGAAAATATAGGCGAGTAAACTCGGCTCGAAATAGCAAATGTGTATGTATGAAAACTATCATACTTATACGACTGTTGTCTCAAGAGTAGGAGATAGAGTAGATAGACTTTTGAGTGACAAAATGAGTTCAAGTCTCCACATACCTTTTGGTCGGATGAAGTTCCACTGGTTCCTTGAGTAGTTCTTCGTCTTTGCAAGATAATCGCCGTGGAGTCTGGAGCTCAACTGTTCCTAACTATCCTAGACCGAGACTTAGTCATAAGTATACTAGAAATCAAGACATATAGTTTTGATCACTAATATTGACAAACATGCTTGATATAGAAACGCATGCGAGTTCGACCGAGCAATGCTCTAACAATCTCCCCCATTGTCAATTTTAGTGACAAAACTATCAACACATATGGATTACATAATAAATAAAACTTTGTAGCTTCTCGTCCACATGCTTGATCTCTGATAATCAAATAAATACTACATTTTATGTCCATATTTATATTATCTAGGACTCGATATTTTTCTAATAATACAATTTTAGTGCTTTTGTAGAAAGTACGACTGAATCCGATCACAGGTAAAATATATGGCTACAGTGCACGCCAAAATGACATCTACGGCCGAAATAACGGGTGTAGGTCACGGTGCCATAGGGAAGGAGCTAAATTTGTCATTGGCATGTAAAGATCTCTGCCACTTGCTCAATGCCAGGACCATCACATCAACAAACAGGCAAGACGTGGTGACCAAAACCCAAGGAAAGTGGGACGTGTCTTTAAATTCTCGCATCTCAGTTCTTACAGAAAAGCCACAAGTCTTATTTTTCTTTGTCTCCCAAACCTAAGCTTCCAATGATAACAACTATGAGAGGTTCAAGCCATGATTTTAGAAGAACATGGGATAAAGACTTTGCGGACAAATATGAACGGCGGAGTTTGGGTTCTATGTATCAGCAACATCAGATTTAAAGGAATTGAATTGGGATCACTTCTGGTTTGGATTTCGGCCGACGGTACTCAATGAAAGGGAGGAGATTTGTTGGCTGTTGTACGTGTGACAGTGGTGGTTTCTATTTTGCAAACTGGTGGACGTTTGTTGGCTGAATTGTGTTGATATGAACTGAGTTTGTCGCTGGTGTTTATGTTGAAAGCTCGTGAGAAGATGGAGCTAGAAAGGTGCTAATCGAAAGAATCTTTCTCAGTGATCTAAAACGTGGAGGAAGATGCCAACTCAGTTACCTAGCCATGAGTTCGATGGGAAAGCAAGTACTCAGGTAAATGGATTTGTGGAGCTCTCAACAACAACAACAACAAACGATGGTAGCTCTGACAATTCAGAGGCGCGAAGAGAGTTGGAATGAGCTGAAACTTGTTGTTGCAGTTAGTAACGACGGATCTGTAGGTGTTGGCTGTATGCGGGATTTGCATAGGCAAGTGAAGATGGAGCTGTGCTATGGATTGGGGGCTTCTGAACTCGGATTCGAATTGGGTTTGCATGGTTTTTCCCAGGCTGTTGGATAATGGAGTGACTGACATGAAATTGAAGCAACCAAGTAGACTTCGTATGTCAGCTGGAGTCTGTGTTGTGGCCTGAGTTAAGAAGAACGATGTTGGTTGTGCTAGGTTGTTGCGGTCGAATTTAGTGCGAGTTGAACTGAAAAAGAGCTCGAGAAGGAGAAGAAAGTCAGTGAGGAATGGCTGAAATCAGTGCAGGCAGCAGTGGTCGATGGGAGACGTTCTTGAAGTCCAAAACAGATTGAAAGTGGCTTGATTCAGTTGAGAGAAGATCTCATACGGTCAGATAGAGGTGGTTGCAGTCGAAGTTAGTTGGACTTGAAATGCAAACTAATTGGTGATGAGATTTAGATGGCCAGCAGTGGATCAAGTTTGAGTTTGGCTGATGGTGAACTGGGGTTAATCCTGAGCCATGCCATCGATGTCTAAAGGGTCAGAGAATGGATTCGTATATGGGGTACTGGACCGGGCCTTTGGCAGGATTTGTTGGGTCTTATTTAAGGCTCTTAGCAACACTATAAAAGTGAACAGAGGCAAAAGAAGAAGGGGGGTTCGGTCTGGAGTTTTGAGATGAGGATCGGCGAGAGAGCCGTGAACTGAACCAGGGAGAGAGAAGAGAAGGCGGCCGCATAGGTGTTTTGGAGCATAAGAGAAAGAGACGACGCGGATTTTGGTTTGATCGTTTCTCTTTTGATTATTATTTTTATGGGTTTTAAGAAATCCATTTCTATGTATTGCTATATTTCATAACTAGGGTTTTTATGGTTTGAAACTACATGGGTATTAGGCTACTTTGAATTGATTAATTGAGCAAAAGACTATTATGATTTGAATAGATTAATCTTTGAATATTGTTTATTGATAGATTGAAAAATTAGTTGTTGCTTCACCGGTTTTCAAACCTTTGTGCGTAATTGATGGTTCTACAAATATATTTGTTCTTATTATTTGATAATCTATGCTTGGGTTAATGTCTTTGATGGGTTATGCTAAGAAAAACCAGATAATATTTGTGAATCAATAGTTTAGTTTCGTATAACTTTCTCGCTAACGCAATTTGATGGTGCATGCTTGGGTTTAGCCTTTTGATGTGCCATGCTTAGGGTGTCCAGATGATATTTGCGGCCTTATTACATATAATAGGTGATGTCGATAGAACAACAATAAACATATATTCATAATTATGTTTCATTTCGAATTAAATAGAGATAGTGGTGGATACCATGAAACCACAGTTCTGAACTCTCTCATTGCATTTCTTTTATTAGCTTATTTTAGTTTTATTATTTCATTTCAATCCTAAAAATCCAAAAATATTGTTCCGTGTTAATTTATTAGTTGATTAAGAATATTGATTATTGATATTTCCACCGCTCCTTGTGGGTTTGACCCGTACTTGCCTCTGTCTACTTGTTGGACACCGTGCGATTGCGGTTATTATTATATATAGGGTTTACTGAAAGCCTATCAATCTCCTTGGTGCTTCAACGTTACTCGAAAACTTCGTCTTTTCCAAGTACTCCCATGATTCCAAAGGTTGTAATTTCAGCATCATAGTTGTTGAAGTTCCATAGTCATAACAATGAGAAAACAAAAGCTCTCGATCGTTGTTATACAGTGTCATAGTATTATTACACAACATCAAAGTTCTCATATCACAACTTCGACAACAATATTGTATAACTCCCCCTTAGTCAATACTTTCGTCTCAACATGAAAACCACTCCCCCTTACATAATGACCCGTAAATCACGTAGATCATATGTATTTGTAGTGTGAACTACACATTAATTCTCCCCCTTTTTTCAATAAAATTAGCAAAGGTACGAAAACGGGATCCTAATGAAATTTCCACGAAGACGCTTCAAGACCAAAGAAAAGTACATATCAACTTGTTTAGATGCAATCATAAAGCCGAGGCTAAATGCATTCATCAAGGAGTTTATAAATATACAATATAACGCCTAAATAATTCCACAACCGCACTCCCCACAATGACATGAAAATTAAGCGCAAGTTCAAAAGAACTCTCCCCCATTTGATGGCATTCCCAAGAGAACAACAAGAGCGACCTTACTTTTACAAGAAAAGAAGGATTTTATTTGGACACCAAAAACCATAAAGAAATGATTTTCTATATCCAAAAAACTCAATTAAACTAACCACAAGAGAATCCATGATTAATTAATCGGAATACACAACCAAAATAACCACAAACGAATCTATGATTAGTCTAGTTGGAAATGCTCGACATAAGAAAGCTTACGGAGCTACGACTAAGTTCACCATAAAAGAATGATTAACTCAATCGTCTTATGCTCAACACAAGAAAAACTTATGGAGCAATGCAGTATACACACAAAATATGGATCAGAGAATGATCAATACTGCGGCATATACAAGGATTCATTCTATTTTCCATCATTATTTTCAAAATGACATACAATAGACATAATCCTTGCGAACAAAAAATTTTAACCTATCTTCCATCAATAATTGACATAATAGGCTTAACTTTTGTTTGTCAAAAGTTTATTCCTTCTTTTATCAACACATGCATATCGACATTTAAAGGAGATAACTTTTGACATCATATGGGACAATAATAGTTCACGCACACAAACACACATATCCCATAACATATTGCAATATATAAAACCATAAAGATTAATACTGCAAAATCATCTTCCAAACCATTTTTAGAATTTAAATAAATAAACCTAAAAAATAAAGATGAAAAAACGCTGGACATAGCTATGTGTACTCACAATAATGCGGCTATTCCAAACTCTAGTTATTCTTCCTAAAACATAAGAGAAAAATTCTCATAAGAAGACTTTATAGACATTGATATCTTTGAGAAATTCTGCATCGTTCCCGAACTCCTTGTCGTCAACAGCCATTGGAACATAGGGTTCGTGGAGGAAGGAGTCAATACCAACAAACCGTCTTGGCTGAAGATGTCGAACCAGGGCCTTCTGAATGTATCTTTCAACTCATCAAGAACATCAGAGAATTTCTGAGAGTTAGAAGGAACTGCCCTTGGCTTCCTCACATTCCTTCTTTTTCTTTTCAAGGATGGAGACATCGGAGATTTTTCCTTTTCCTTGGTGATTGATAGCTTAACAATCATATTGATATCTTTTCCATCGGAAGACATGATGCTTGGAGTATCCATGAAAGCACGGTTGTGTGAGAGGAGTTCATAAATCAACTTCAACAAGCAGTCTTAAGATAAAGAATATCGGAGAAGGAAAAAGGAATGTAGGGATTCAAAACCTTTAAACAGGTTCGTACACGTCCAACTCACAACCCTATAAAGAGCGGAATTGTCGATAATAACCCTCTTATTTTGGCAAATTGATCCCTTCCAATATCAACAGTGATATGAAAAAATTTCAAAGCCAAACAACTCAAAGCTAAAAAAGAAAAACATGTATATTTTTTTATTTTAAAGCCTGAGGTGTGCAAGATCTTGTCTCTTTTGAACAGGCACATGAGACAAGATGCACAAAAACAACACAATCAGGTTGTGCTGTGGTGAACAATGATTTGTCCACCATAAACCTTTTGTACTGAATCAATGGAGCTCTGCCTTTCCGCATGTTTAGACCAGGTTTTCCTCTATAATGGTCTATATCTTTCTTTGGAAACCAGTATTTTCGAAGAGGACAAGATCTTACATACCTTAGTTGTTTTCTCCGCGAGTTTAAGCTTATTGGCTAAACGATCTGCTCTTCGTTGAAGCTTGTTGACGTATCTCATCTTGTGTTTGTACTTGAAACACTTTGAAAATTCATGTCCCTCGAGAGAACAGTAGGAGCATGTCAACACGAAGAATGGTTCAGGGGCTTTTGAAACGCAAGCTACAAGGCACATAGTAGATCCTGAAACATTAAGTAAAAGGTTTCCAAAAGACGGGTCAAGTGATTCTTCCATCTTGATTGGGCTCTCTTCTAAAAGATTATAAATATTGATGTATGTATTGCTACAATTATCAAAATCAATAATTTCAGATAGAAGAGCAACACTTGATTTCTTGTCTTCATCAGAATCATAATTGTCAGACATCTCGTCAAGTGTCGCAGCAAGACCTTTGTTCCCAATGTATTTTTTATGATTTGGGCACTCGTTTGCAAAATGACCAAATCCTTTACACTTAAAGCACCGAGGCATATCCTCATCATCAGTCTCATCTGTGTCCCTGTTTTTGGGAGGAATACGATTATGAGGTTTGACTGATGCTTTTAGCTTATCTCTGGAGAACCGTTTACTTCTCTTCAACAGAAGATCTCTAAAGCGTCTTGTGATCATCGAGGCCCGATTTGTCAAGATCTTCATCGATGAATCTGTCTCGAGTGATCATTGTCGGAGATATACACATTTTTACTTTTATCAAGTAATTTTGTGTCTTTCAGTGCTTTGAACGCAACATCCTTAGATTTGGACGAGTGTTCGTGATCAAAGATCTTAAGCTTCCCAACCAGAGTATTTCTGGAGAGGTTATCAAGGTTATTTCCCTTAACTATGGCATGCTTCTTAGAATCGTATCTAGATGGCAGTGATCTGAGAATTTTCATCACAATGTCCTTTTCAGGAAAAGTCTTACCCAATGCAAAAGATGTATTAACAATTTCATACACTTTGTGATTAAACTCATTAAATGAATCCTCATCTGTCATACGAAGGTTTTCCCAATCGGAATTAAGGTTTTGAAGCCTAGCTTCCTTTTCACTGGTATTTCCTTCGAATAGGGTTTTTAAGATATCCCACACATCTTTAGACCTAGTGCAATTTGACACATGGTGTCAAGATTTGGGGGATGGGCATGTATGATGGCATTCAAATCGTTGGAGTTTTGCTTTTATACAAGTATCTCGACCCGATGATCGTATTCACCAATATTTTTAGGAACATTAACGTTACCTACTGCAACAACGGGAGCATCATAGCCATTAACAACATATACCCATTATTGAAAATCACGCGCTTGAAGAAACGCTCGCATAGAAATTTTCCACCATAAGTAGTTAGATCCATCGAAGACTAGTGATACGTTAATAGAGATAACACCTCTGTCCATAGAGTCAGATCGCTACAAACACAAACTTTTGAGGTCTTGAACGTGTTTGCCTGCTCTGATACCAATTGAAAATGTGGGGGTCTAACAACCTCACCCAATATTTCGATTAGCAATATGTATGGACAAACTCTAATATACTTTTAAGAGAATCAACTAGACAGTCAGACTCAATCTTAATAAAAAGTATATCAAGGAGTTAATATCTCTATCTCTTGATTTAAATCTTACTCAAGCAATCTGCGAGTCTCGATTAAATACAAGAGAGATAAACTTGGATGGTACCAAAGACCAATGTCCAAGGATCAATCAAATTCCAATCAACAACCAAAGGTTGGATTTTAGTAGTGATTGATACAACGCACAACCTGTGATATTTCAATTATATAACAAAATATATAATGTGGAATAGAAGTAACACATACACCAGAAGTTTTGTTAACGAGGAAACCGCAAATGCAGAAAAACCCCAACCTAGTCCAGATTGAAAACCACACAGTATTAAGCCGCTAAAGACACTAGCCTAATACGAACTAACTTCGGTCTGGACTGTAGTTGAACCCTAATCAATCTCACACTGATTTAAGGTACAGTTGCGCTCCTTACATCTCTGATCCCAGCAGGATACTACGCACTTGATTCCCTTAGGCCGATCTCACCCACAACCAAGAGTTGCTACGACCCAAAGTCAAGACTTTAATAAACAAATCAGATCACACAAAAAGTCTACAAAGATAGATAAATCATCTCCACAGATAAACCTAAAAGTTTTGTTAAATCTTTTGATAAAAATCAAAGGTGAACAAGAACCAATTGATAAACCTACTTATATTCCCGAAGAACACGACTTAGTATTATCAATCACCTCACAATAATCTAAATCGTATGGTAGCGAAACTAGATATTGCGGAATCACAAACGATGAGACGAAGATGTTTGTGATTTCTTTTTATCTTGCCCTATCGGAGATATAGTCTCAAGTCAATTATTTCAATTGAACTCGTACAATATAAAATGGCAAGATCAGATCGCTCAACTACAAGAAAAGTAGTTTCGTTTGGCTTCACAATCTCAATCAAGTCTTTCAGTCGTTAATCGATAGGGTCTCTAGAAGAAACCTACGATTAAAGGAGAATCAACTCTAGCAAACCAACTAGTATCACACATGAGGTGTGGGATTAGTTTTGTACAGTTTCTAGACGTCTCCTTATATAGTTTTCAAATCAGGGTTTGGAATCTAAGTTACCTAGGTAACAAAGCATTTAATAATCACTGTTAGATGAAAAACCTGATTTATCCAAGCTAATATCTTTCAACCATTAGATCGAAACTTAGCTTGTCACACACAAATGAAATGTATTCACTTAGGTTTGAGTAACCGTACCTAAACATGTACATTGGTTAGTTCACAAATGGTTGACCAATGCTTAGCCATATGAGTGCTTTCATATCAACCGTATTCATCTTTCTCATAACTAGTTCAAATTACTCATAAAAACTAGTTCAAGAGTTGTTCAATTGCTTAGGTCTTTATATATAGACACAATTGAAACAAAATCAGTTTGATTCATTTGAATCAATTCATGAACAATATACCCACGGTTTGCAAAGATTGGATTCCTTATAATTTATTATTTTAAGTCTATGAACTACCGATTTGAGAAATAACTAGCTTGGGTACGCGTACCTTAGCTACTAGGATTTTGAGTTGGTTTTAGTTTCCAAACTCGTGGACTTTTCGGGTAAAAAAGTCCCACAAGATGCTGTACGGGTACACGTACCTAAGGTGACTTGGTTTTGAGTTCGTAAACTTCAAGCCAGCGAAATTTCACGGACGTGAACTTCCGGTATGCGTACATGTATGCATACCTAACCTGTCTCCTTCACTCAATACAGCATGCACACATATGCACGCACTTGGTTTCCAAAGACATGGGATTTATACACAAATGTGCGAACACACTACATGCTTACATCCATAGGTGGTTACATATTCTCAACTCTACATTTCAATCATTGAAACATTCTTCTATAATGTTATAACAGTCGTTAGACATAAAGATTTGACTATCGTCATTAAAGTTATTTTCAAGATTGAAACGTCATCATGACTTTCGTCACGGGTAAAGATGAAAATAGTTAAAGAAAAAGCTTACCAACACGTATTTCGAGAAAATATAGGCGAGTAAACTCGACTCGAAATAGCAAATGTGTATGTATGAAAACTATCATACTTATACGACTGTTGTCTCAAGAGTAGGAGATAGAGTAGATAGACTTTTGAGTGACAAGATGAGTTCAAGTCTCCACATACCTTTTGGTCGGATGAAGTTCCACTAGTTCCTTGAGTAGTTCTTCGTCTTTGCAAGATAATCGCCATGGAGTCCTGGGCTCAGAACTGTTCCTAACTATCCTGAGACCAGAGACTTAGTCATAAGTATACTAGAAATCAAGACATATAGTTTTGATCACTAATATTGACAAACATGATTGATATAGCGACGCATGCGAGTTCGACTGAGCAATGATCTAACAGAGAGCATCTTTGATCTCAAACCAAAATCCTTACAATGATGTTCTTTTAGACAACCTTGTAACTGCTAGAGGAGAGCAAGAAGTTCTTCTTCAACAAAATCAATAAATTCAGAAACAAAATGAAAGAGTTAAATGGATAAAGGAAGGAACAGAAAATACAAAGTTTTTTCATGTCAATATGAAAATAAAACAGATGCAAAATTCAATTGTTGAACTAGAAAATGGTGATGGTGAGATGATAACCTCTCAACAGGGGATAGCTAAAATTTTGGTTAATCATTTTGAAGAAAAATTAAATTGGGCTTTTTAATAAAGTGGCCAGGTTTTTGTAATATATTTCAGAAAATGGCCGTTATTTTGAATGTTTATATAAAGTGGCGACATTGACATTTTTCATCCCGTTTTTTTCAAAAACCGGGTAACAGCAGTTAAGTATACACGTGTCAGTAAACCTGGTTAGTAAAGACATTAAAGTCCCTCATTGAGTGACTAGGTCGGACCTATCTAAACAATTCTAAGATACTGAGTTTTACAGAGTCGTACCGAGTTGCACCCGATCACATGTTTTTCCCCAACTCCTGTTCTTCCACATATGAAGAACCCTAAGTTAGAAATACCATTACTAATATGTCTTTGTTTGCTACTGATTCAACCAAATTAAGTGACTAAAACCCATCTAAAGCTAATTAAACCTACCCATCAGATCCAAGGAGTCCTTTTTTCCTTCATACAACTCAAACTTGAGATGAATCAAACTTTAAACAATAAACCGGCCAATAATTGATAGGAACCGAATCAAATCCTGCAAAATAAATCCTCCAATCCCCTGGTTCATTTTACCCTTTCCTTTTTTTGCTAATCCAACAAAATTCAATCAATCACATAAATGAGATAAAGAAGGAGAATCAAACATTAATCCATACATTTTCTGCAACTCTTTCTCATTAAAACCACCATTACACTCTTACTTGAATCCATCAGTACTACTTCTCCTTTTTAAGGTTTCATCATCTCCCAACCCCATTACTCAATGTACATACGATGGTCAGCTGAACAATTCGAAGACTAAACATCAAGATACCACCAAATCATCACTATCAAACCAAGATCGGAACCAAAAACATCAAAAAAAACATAAATCAGTAAAACCCTCAATTCGAATAACCCTAAACCTAATTTCTACTTCATGTAAAAAATTAATACAATTAACCATCAAATATATGCAAAACGAAGATAAATAAACATTGGGTTTGATGTACTTACCCTTTTTGAAGACCCATATTACTTCAATTTAACGTTTTCCTTTTTATTCTTCCATTAACCTCAACTCTTATGCATTGTAATCGACCAACAAACTGTGGTAATACTCTTTCCATGCCATAAATCTTTCAAAGAATATTACAGACTTAATTAGTTTTTAATTACTTACACTTTTATCCTCAAAATTCTCTCCACTGGTTTTTCAAGTTTGTTTTGGTTGTGATTGCAAGAACAGAAAACCCGTATGAAGAAGAAGGAAAAGGTGTTGTGTTGGTACTGTTTTGTTAGGATATGATAGTCATTTCGCCATGAGAAATTGACTTAATCAACGTGATTGACGTATCTGGTGGGCCCAGATGTGAAAAGTAACGGAAAGGCCACTTTATATAAGATTTAAAAAAACTGGCCGGTTTATAAATTAGTGCTCCGGAAGCTGGTCATTTTGATGCGTCACAAGTAATAAGTAGTGAAGATAATGTTATAATGAAATCTACACCAAATGTAGAATAAGTGAAGAGAGGTGTGTTTCATATTGACCTTGATAACCGTCCAATCCGGTTTACATATTGGTTTTATAAGATGACATGAGACATAATTGGTGAAGATTTTGTGAAAGCAAATCAATATTGTTGGGATAGAGAGTTTATTCCCACAGGTATGATTGCAAATTTCTTAATGCTCCTTCCTAAAGTTAAAAATGCAAGAAAAGCAAACCAATTTAGACCAATAGGATTAATCAATTTCAGTTTCAAGGTTATTACAAAAAAAACATAAAAAAAATTACCAATCAGATTGAGTCTATTAGTGGATAAAATTGTCTCTCCTCAACAAGGTGCATTTATTGAAGGCATGAACATTCAAGGAATGGTAAATTAAGAGTAAATTTGGGTCTTAAAATTGATATATCTCAAGCATATGACTCTCTTAGCTGGGATTTACTTTTTCATGCATTTAAGTGTTTTGGCTTTTCATAGAAATTTATTAACTGGATACACATTCTTCTTAAATCAGCAATGATATATGTTCTTGTAAATGGTGGTCGAGCTGGTTTCTTCAAAGTTAGTAGAGGATCAAGGCAAGGAGATCCTCTCTCCATTTTTTTTTTTATTGCAGAAGATGTCCTTAGCAAAAAGTTGAGTTTAATGGTTTTACAAAAATAGTTGATTCCAATGGTTAACAAAAATGGAGTGCAAACAACTCATATCTTTTTTTTAGATAACCTTTTTCTTTTCTTTTCTTTTACGTAGTGGCGATAGAAGGATGTAAGCAATTTAATGGGTATTCTTGAATATTATCAAAGATTATCTGGCCAAATGGTTAGTTTAGCAAAGAGAAAGTGCTTCATTGGAGGTACCAGCAATGCAAGAAAACTTCACCTGGTAGAAGAATGCAACATGAGATTATCCATCTTTCCTGACAAATATTTAGGAGTCATGTTGGTTCCAAGATGTATTATAACTAATCATGTATGGAGTTGTGTTGAAATGTTACATGAAAATCTAACTGGTTGGAAATGACTAATTTTAGTCAAATTTGTGCTCAGTAGCATCCCCATCTATAATATGTCAGTGTATAAGTGCCCAACTAAATTTTTAAAGAAATGTGAGAAGATCGTTAGAAATTTTTTGTGGTCTAGTGACCCTACAGTTAAGAAAACAATTACTCTTAAATGGAAAAAAGTTTACTCTCCATTGATTGAAGGTGGTTTGGATCTGAAACAATTGGAAGTTATCAACAAATCCATGTTAATGAAATTGTCTTTGGAAAATGCGAGAATGATAATGATGAGTGGGCAAGATTCTTTCAGGCAAAACTTCAAAACAAGGATGGAGATTGGTTAGAATATTACAAATCCTCAATTTGCATGAAATCAAATGGGTTGCTTCAGAAGTGTTTGATCACTCAAGATGGTTGGTGGATGGTGGAAAAAGTATTTTTGTGTGGAGTGTTATTTGGATAAAATATAGAGCATTGCAGGATATTTTCCCTAATAACCCTATTATGCTCCAAAACCCAAAAAGGAAGGTGGTGAATGGCTAATTCCTCCTGATTTTGTTGATTTTTTTGAAGTATCTGAACTACCAATAGTGGATAAAAATGGTGATAGAAGAATTTAGAGTGGTACTACATCTGGTGAATTTTTTGTGGCATCTGCTGGTAATTGCATAAGAAAGAATTTTAAACTCTACATTGGACAAAAATTGTCCGACACAAGAACATTCATCCTAACATCACTATCAATGTATGGAAACTGGTAAGAGGAATAGTTCATGTTGATTATAAATGAAGAATTAGAAAATTCCAAATGGCTCGATGTCCTTTCTACAAAAATTCTGAATAATCTTTGGATTACATTCTATGGTAATGTGATTATAGTGAAATCATCTAGAGTTGGTTAGGGGGATTCTTAGTTTCACAAATCCAAAATCCTTTAAAGACATACTTGCTTTTGCTAAAAAAAAAAATCCGTGCAGTGAAGGAAATTTGGAGAGTTGCATCTCTAATAACACTAAAAGAGATCTGGTTCTTAAAGAACAAAATGGTATTTGAGGATGTAAAGATGAACTTGGATGCCTTAAAGAAAAGAATCATTAACAAAGGAAAGTGATGTGAGAGTGTCAGGCAATATGTGGAATTCAGCTGATGATTTGCAAATCTTGAAGTTTTTTTGGTTAAGATATAGGAGAGTTAAAGCAGTCAAGAATACTGAGATATTCTTCTATCTACCTGATCCAACCTTCATTCTTATTTGTTGTGACATAGCTTCTAGAGGAAACCCATGTGAAGCAGGCTATGGATTCATTTTTAGGAGAGAGGGTGTAGCTTTTGAGTTTGCAGTGTCAGGTGGTTTGGGTATAGCAACCAATTTTTTGGCATAGGTATTTGTAATTATTTGTGCATGGGAATGGGTTGTTAGCAAACAATTTTTGAAAGTTTTCTTTAGAACAAATTCTCGGGCAGTTATAACAGCTTTTCAGGCTGGGAAAGTGCCTTGGTGGGCTATTACAAGATGGAACAGAATCAAATATTTTCTGCATGACTGGTTTTTTACCCATAGTTACAGGGAGATAAACCTCATCGCGGATGCTTTGGCAAAAAGAGGTGTTGGTCTAGAAAAAGGAGTTATACTAGTCGTCCCGAATTCTTGACGAAAATGGAGTTACCATTCACTCCTTACCACAAATTTAGTTAACCATATTTCTATTTTCTTCCGTATTTTCTTTTTGTTTGTTAGTTCCTTTTACCCTTAAATATGGGTAGCTTTGTATATTTTGTTACTCCTTGAGTTTTCATAAAACTAGTATTATCGAGCAAAAAAAAAAAAAAAAATCGCCCCAAAGACAAATTTCAAGCTATAAGCTATTTTCCACAATTCTTTACCTACTTTGAGCATGTTAATGCATAAAGGGATCAATATTCAAAGTAGCTTATGTAATCTTTGCAAGAAGGAACAAGAGACAACTAATCCTATTTTCAGATAGTGTAATTATGCTAAAGCGGTAGGGATTATTTCATCAAGGCGTGTCATTCTGTTAGTGTTGATCATGTTTCTGTGTTGGATTTGTTGTGTATATTGGAATATGACTGTGTAAAAGGATAAACGTAAGGAGATTTGGGATAAGATCATTTATACTATCTAGTTACATTTGTGGAAGGAGAAAAATTACATGGCTTTGGTGGTAGAGGGAAACTCTAGGTTCACGAGTTGTGCTTGATTATTAAGAAAACCAACATATTGATGGCACAGCGGAAACGATTTGAAATAACCGACACGCGGAGAATCCACTCCGGTAAATAGGACCGAAATATGATAATCAACTCCAATCCAGGAGCAAAGCGACGATAAACGATCAAGACGATGATCAATCTCTCAAAGAGAATAAACTGGTTTTAACCCAAATGGTATTTCATTAATCGAGCTAATCCAAGCTAAATACAATGATAAATGAGATGGATATTTATAGCCTCCAACATTAAACCTAGAAATCTAAAACGTTCCTAATTTAGCCTAGAGAATATATTATTCTCATAAAAACAGGATAAATATCACAAAGAAACTAATTATCCTAATAACTAAAATAATAAAATTAAAAGATATCCAAGATATCAGTAAATCTTGGAATATTCTTGACCAACCAAAGATACGTCCCGTATCAGGCTCCCCACTGCGACGAAACTCGCCTCGAGTTTACATATAAAATGACAAATTGAAGAGAGAAATTTGAAACTTCCACTAGTAATGCAGCTTGATCTTGAATTATGCATTGGGACCACTAGCCAGTCCGCAAATAAATTCATCTTCAAAAAATTCTTCAAATGCATACGCCAAGTTAATAGTTGGTGTCGCTTCGTGTTACTGCCACAACAAAGAAACTCCCATGACAACTTCCATGCAATGTCTTGTCGTCAACCCGCTAATGATGGTGTACAACTAATAGGAAAATTATCCTCATAAGAAGTTTTCCCGACAGTAGTCTTCTTTTTGGAATTTAAATGATCCGGCAATCCCTTTTCATTCATAGTTTGTGAAAGATTTCCATCATTTGCTTCTCTGGACGGTCGTGTACCTGGCATCAGTTTCACTTTGGTTGTTCCCTAAATGAATTCACAAATGTTGTCATGACAACTTGCTCGAACGTCAAACAACCATGGAGCACCCAACACGACATCACAAACATCAATATCAACTACTTCACAAAATATGGTGTCGGAGTAACACTTACCGATTGCTATAGGAATTTTGCAAACACCCAAACAAGTAACTTCGTCTTCCTTGTTGTTGTTGTCCCATTTTATCTGATCTGGGACAGGGTACCAGTCCATATCATAACCCAAAGCTTCCACCATTTTGATGGAAACCAAATTTTGTTCACAGCCATCATGGATAATATAACCCAAAGTTTCTTTTCCAATACATATCGACTACGAAAAGTATAGTGTCTCCTGCATCTCGATGGAACTAATGTTCACAAGATATTTTGATGAGCAACTGATTGGTTTTGGGAAGGTTTGAAAATTAGCTCTTGAGTCATGATGGAACTAATGCTCACCGGAAGCCTAGAACTTTTATTGTATCACAAGTGAAAAGGGGTAGGTGGGTTTCAGGAGGCTTAATAAATTGATGGGTTGGGCTTATATTAAGCCAAACTTGATTTTTTATTGACCGACCAGAAATCCTTTGCAACCCAGATTTGGTTTTTTTGTTCAGGAACAAAGATGAAATTAGGGTTGAACGTGCGCAAAAATAATTCTCCGGGACAGTGAACTATTCCCCTTTCTTTGGAATATCAAATGTGATCCAAAAATAACAAAGGTACAGTAGAAATACTTACCAACGCAAGGTGGTGGCTGATGATATAAGAACCGAAATCTCACTTCTTCTACTCTTTTTTTTTTCTTCTTTTTTTTATTTAATTTTTTGTTATTAGATAAAATACCTAGATTTCACAAGACTCCTCAACTGATTCTTCTAGGTGAAACCAACATACGAACATCACAGGAAAAGCCTGCTCTGGTAGCACCTGTGATGTTCATATGTGGGTTTCACCTAGCAATAGGATCTTTACGCGAAAGCTCCGTGTAAAGATCCTATTGCTATTTTCTGTGCACCAACATTCGTTGGTTGCCGTCAAGACATTGATTGGAAATATTCATGGGAGTCAATGTACTGCAGTAGTAGGATGAAGCGGTATTAAATATCTAGTTGGTGCATATTTGCGAAGAAGACTTTGAAGCAAAAATTATGTTCCGAATGGTTAGTAATTCCGATGCATAATTCAAGATCGAGTTGTGCCAC
Source organism: Papaver armeniacum (assembly GCA_023531295.1). Taxonomy (NCBI): domain Eukaryota; kingdom Viridiplantae; phylum Streptophyta; class Magnoliopsida; order Ranunculales; family Papaveraceae; genus Papaver; species Papaver armeniacum. The sequence continues at coordinate 58,701 of JAJJWW010005688.1, read as the reverse complement.
TAGTGGAAGCTCTAAAGTTCTTTCTTCCACACGCCATTTTCAATGTAAACTCGAGGCTAGTTTCGTCGCAGTAGGGGAGCCATGATATGGGACATATCCTTTGGTTTCACGTGTATTTTAAGATATTGCTAATATCTTGGATATTCGTTAGTTATGGTATGATATTTATCGATATTTAATAGGATAATTAGTTGCTTTATTTGATTTATCATGTTTTATGAGAATAACGTATTCTCGTAGGCTAGTTTAGGAATGTTCTAGATTCCTAGGTTTTATGTTTGAGGCTATAAATAGCCTATTTCATTATCATTGTAAGGCAGCTTGGATTAGCTCGTTTAATGAAAATACCATTTGGTTAAAAACCTGTTTGATTCTCTTTGAGAGATTGATCGTTATTCGTCACTTTACTCCTGGATTGGAGTTGATTATCATTATTGGGTCCTGTTTACCGGAGTGGATTCACCGCGTGTCGATTATTTTCAAATCGTTTCCGTTGTGCCGTATCAGGTGGTTACCAGAGCAGGCTTTTCCTGTGTTGTGCATCTCTAGAAGGATCGATTGAGGAGTCTCGTAATATCTATAAAAAAAAATAAAAAAATCATGCGTTCATTATCAAGTGGCGTATTACAGTTCAGTTGGGCACCAAATATCTTGAAAAGTGGAGAGTTCAAACCTAATCACGGTGGAGTCTTGGAGCAGTGGGTCACATTCATTATTACATCATTTATAAGCCCATTAATTACTTCATCAAGGGATTGTTATCAAACCAGCCAATCAGTACCTTGCCGGGGGAAAGTTGATTTACATGCAGAATCAAGATGCAGATGCAGACCTATACTTTTCGTGGTCAGTATATATTGGAAAGAAAACTTTGGAATTTTGTTATCGATGGTTGTTGTGAACAAAATCTGGTGTCAATAAAAATGATTGAATCTTTGGGGTTGGAAATGGATTGGTATCCTGTCCCGGACCAGATTAAATGGGTGAACAACAAGGATGAATTAATTACTTGTCTGGGTGTTTGAAAAATTCCAATTGCAACCTGTAAACGTTACTCTGAAATAATCTTTTGTGAAATTGTTGATATTGACGTTTATAATGTCGTGTTGGGTGCTCCATGGTTGTTTGCCGTTCGAGCAAGTTGCCATGACAACATTTGTGAATTCATTTGGGGAACAACCAAAGTGAAACTGATGCCAGGTACACGACCGTCGAGAGAAGCAAGGGACGAAAATATTTCACAAACTTTGAATGAAGTGGGATTGCCGGACCAGTTGAAATCCCAAAAGGAGACTACTGTCGGGAAAAATTCTTATGAGGATAATTTTCCTATTAGTTGTACACCAACATTAGTGGGTTGCCGACAAGACATTGCATGGAAGTTGTCATGGGAGTTTCTTTGTTGTGCCAGTAACACGAAGCGACGCCAACTATTAACTTGGCGTATGCATTTGAAGAATTTTTTGAAGTTGAATTTATTTGCGGAATGGCTAGTGATCCCAATGCATAATTCAAGATCAAGCTGCATTACTAGTGGAAGTTTCAAATTTCTCTGTTCAATTTGTCATTTCCAATATAAACTCGAGACGAGTTTTGTCGCAGTGGGGGAGCCTGATACGGGACGTATTAGGAAAGTCAAAAGTAATATTCCAAGATATGGCTATATCTTGAATATAAATTAATTTAGTATTTTATTTATTAGGATTATTATTTGTTTTATTAGATTTATCATCTTTTATGAGAATATTATATTCTCTTAGGCTAGTCAGGTGTGGCACAACGGAAACGATTTGAAATAACTGACACACGGAGAATCCACTCCGGTAAATAGGACCCAAATATGATAATCAACTCCAATCCATGAGCAAAGCGACGATAAACGATCAAGACGATGATCAATCTCTCAAAGAGAATAAACTGGTTTTAACCCAAATGGTATTTCATTAATCGAGCTAATCCAAGCTAAATACAATGATAAATGAGATGCCTATTTATAGCCTCCAACATTAAACCTAGAAATCTAGAACGTTCCTAAATTAGCCTAAAGAATATATTATTCTCATAAAAACAAGATAAATATCACAAAGAAGCTAATTATCCTAATAACTAAAATAATAAAATTAAAAGATATCCAAGTGTTGATGGTGGATTTTCGTTTAAGGTTAAATTTGTAAAAAAAAAACCAGAAAATCATGCGCTGACATCTTGTAAAAGATAAAGCCATTTATAAGTGTTGGATATTCCCTCACTTAATTCACCATGAATGGAGCATGTAGCAACAATCCCATTCTGTGAATACATGAAATTCCTCCAAGTTGGAGCATGTAGCAACAATCCCTTCTGTGAATTTCATATCAGCCTTGTATTTCCGAGTACTCATTATCGGTGTGGCATGACGACGAGTGTTACTCTTATAGAGTAACACGAACCTCAAGCACTATAATGAATCATTATCGTGTGGCATGACGACCGGTGTTACTCTTATAGAGTAACACGAACCTCCAAGCACTATAATGAAACCATGTACGAAATACCCATGCAAAGCCGACTCTCGGTGTGTTATACTAGCCCGATTGAGCCTCTCCTGTGTGTTATATTAGCCCGATTGAGCATCCGGACTTGACAGTATCGATCGCGGATATGATCCGATCGCATCATCCAACTCCATAAGCATGATTGGATGACCACAGATCAATTCCATCACCCCAAGCATGGTATGGAATACCCACGGCCTTAGCTTGCCAAAAGAAAACCGTTTATACCAAGCATTATGCCGCAAACCCTAATTTAGGGTTTGCGGCATATTACATGTGCCGCAAAACAGTCTCATCCATCCATCTTCGCAGTGCAGACAGAAGGTGTAGGTGTAGACTCAAAGGGCCCAGAGCATGTCAACACGATCACCGTGGGCCTTTACACACTTGACCAATCGGTCAAGACCAACAATGTTTGGCCGTGACAAAATCGTCACCCAAACAAGAAGAGGCGCACGACTTTGAAAACCAAAATTAGGGTTTCAAGCCATCACGCGCGTCCATCTTCTCCGCACGAATGGAGGGTCCCGATTAGATTAAGCGTGTCCATCATACCGGATGACCACCGTGGGCCCATCTACCTCCTCATGTGATCGGCCAAGGCATATCATGCCCGGCTAATCCAAAACGCCCGCCCAAACATGCGTGGTTACACTTCCCAAATTGCAAACTAATCTCGACCGCTCAACTTCACCGGATGATTTGAGTGGCTTAGATCACGTTTTCATGGGATAGTCGGGTATAGGCGTGAACACCGGCCTACCACCTACATGTTGGAGTGATCGACCAAGACCGACCAAGATTGGTCGTCTCGAAACGCGTGCGGGGAATGTCATGCGGTTTCCAACTCCTTTGCGGCAAGGATTTGGCAAGAAACCGATCTCAACCACTCCTCTTTCTTAGGTCAAATTGAGTGGCCTGAATCGCACCTTCATGGGATGCAGTGAGACATGGACGTGTACACCAGCATACCATCTACATACGTCCGGTCGGTCCTCTCCAAAATTCTTCCCATGCTTGGTTTCGACCAAGTCAAGAGTCATGCTTGCGCTCCTCTTCAAAAACCCTAATATTCATTAACACAAATCAGATGAGTGTCTCAAAGATCATCTCATCCGTCCAACTTCACCAGCTTGGTTATACAACCCTGGTCAGGAGTTATTTGGTTAGTGAGGAGTCATTACCCATTACTTTACCACATGATGCGTGTCGTACCACAACAAATTAATTCAAGATTTTTCCACTCAATTAAAAATAATATAATGGAAGTCAAGTTCGTTCCCACGAGGAGCAAGAGATTCTAGTTGTAAAAATTGTCACGAAAGGGGGGTGTAAAACGCAAAAAAAAATAAACAAAGCAATTAAAAGATAAAGTTGAAAGCAATAAGAGAGACAAGATCAAGGAATCCTTCTTCGTTACGAAACAATGAATCAAGTTATGTTCTTTTCACTTGTTATTAGTCACAAATTATCACCAACCGTAGGTAAAGCGGCTAGATCGGTGCTAAACCCCTAAATCCCTTATATCACCGGACACGGAAGTTCTCGACTACCGGATTCTATTTACCAAACCACCTAGTAGTAGAGATCACTCTAGATGTAATTTAAATAAACGCATTAAGATTCATGAACTTATTAGGTCAATATTAGTAGTTAGACTCTTAGATCAAGGTCTACTTGCTAACGTTGTTTTCACACAATTGCTCCACGGAATCCCTCCGCAAGGTCTCGTGTTTGCTACTTATGTAAAGAGTCAAGAAACGATTACTTATCTCCTAACTTTCACTAGATTTAGATTAAACCGACAAATCAATTTAGTTGGCCACCCAAACAATCTATCAATCAATCATGAATGTCTTTAAGATCATTCCTATTAGTAAAAACAAACGATAATTATGTGAAAAACTTCAAGAAAGAATTGAAAACAAAACTCAAATTATATGTTAAGAACTAGGAATTCATCCTCAATCAATAATAAAATTAGCTACTCATGTTAAAGAGTTCACACAAAGAATAAGAAAAGAAAAGTGTTGTGTGTAGAGATATGTAAAAGATGTAGAAAACTTCTCTATTTATAGGCTTCAATATTCTCCAAATCTTCCAAGGAATAGAACCCTTTTTCCTTTTGCAATTCAATTTCCAAATTCAAGTCTTTCTCTTCTTCCATCTTCTCTTTCCAAATTTGAGCCCAATTCTCCATCCAATTCCAAGCCCAAGTCTTCACACCCATGAGAGAAGTCCATAGAAAATTCTGGAATTTTTGCTCGCCGGAAAACTGGGATTGTGGCCGGAATCCGGCCGGAATTGTGCCCGCCGGCCACCTGAAAATTCTCTGCCGGTAAAAGTATATTCCATCCAAGATTCTGTTATACTTAACTGTTGACTAACGGTCGTTAACTGTTGACTAGGTCAAGATCTAAGTCACTGAGTCAAATCAAGTCATTCTTTGATCAGTGGCCGACAGGTCTTGAGTTGGTCTATGCCAAAGGCATGTTGCACACTTAGTTAAGTGCTTGACCATGATGGCTGATCTTCCTGCACTTGACTCATGCATTAGTCAATTGCAAGTCCATCTCGTGAGCCACCACATGCTACATAACTCTCACTGCAAAAACATTTCTTCCCCGCCATGTCCTCATTTGAATTCAAACCAACACCAACCCATTTATCCCCGCAACTCATCACCGCACAACCAAATCAATACCAACATTGCACCTTCTTCGCAATGCAAGACTCAACCCCACCAACTCGCAATCATTAGTGCCAAACCTCCAAGCCATTCTCATTCATAAGCAACACCGGACTGCCATTGCCATCGTCATAACCTTGAGTTCCGGGATCAATCACCCAGTCCCATTAGCACTGTGAACTAGAGCGGTGGCACACCACGACCCGCTCTTCCATGACACTCACCACAACAACACACACTCACGGTGCATCCTGCTATCTTTCCTGCCAAAACTACCAACACATCCACCATTGCATCATCTCATTCCATTATGACTTGGCCCCTTTTCAACCATGTCAAGCCAACCAACATGGCCTTCCCTTCAACCTTCTCTTTCTGTTGCAACCTCATCAAGATCACACAAATTTGCCGTGACCACTTGATAGCTCGGCCTACTGCAATTACATCACACAAAGCCCCGGACCGACTTCGTCTTCCAACAGCACCTCAACACACTGCCAATGTCCACCACTCGAGCCTCATCCACAATCAATACCTGACCACAGAACCTTCAACTCACTTCCCGAGCCGCAAAACCACCTAGCTCCATCCATAGCTTTAGTTTCGGATCGATCCTGCCTTCCATCTCTAATTCCTTAGTCGAACAACCAACACACATCAACTCAATCGAGTTCAAATCGAGATCCAATTCAACTCAATTTGTTCTAATCGAGCTCAACCCCACCTTCGATTTTCAACCCTAAATCCATCTTACTCACGATTACAGCGATTTCTTGAACATCTTCTCAATCAAATTCAAACCCCAACAACATCCTTCTCATCTCTGCTGTAGTCTCATCGAGCTCCAACATCCACTTCTCCATCAGCTCTCTCTTGAACTCGAAACCATCAGTAAACCCCCAGTTCTTCGAACCCTACTCTGCAGAATCTCCATTCTCCACAAATCGAAACCCAATTTCTTCTCGGTTCAGCATAACCATCATCTCCCAGTGAATCTCGATTCGATCTATTTCTCTTCTGTGAATTTCTTAATAACTCGAATCGAGCTTAATCTTCAATGAGCAGAAGCTACATCTCCTCCATCATCACTCAAATCCTTGTCTGAAATCTGCAGCCATCTCCCTTTCTTTCCTCTCTACTTTCTTAAATTCAGGTGCACATAATTGAAATGAATGAATGAGAACAAAGTGTTCTCTCGATTTAGGGCAGGGGTATGCTGGATAATGACACCCCTTTGTAACAGATAAGGGATACCCCAGTGGGTGCCCCATAACATGTGGGCACCCCTTAACCACAGCTGGCTGCATTAATAATCCTCCTGCTAGAGTTGCCCCTTAACCTTGGCTGGGCTCCATATATCAATCTCTCACAAAATGACCTTTTCGCCCTTTTGGCTCAAATTGGGTGATTTCTTCTTCTTTTCTCCTGTGCGACTCCAAAGTAGCTATAAAACTCAAAACAAGCGTAAAATACATAATTTACAAGAAAAATAGCAAAGAAAGCACAAACTACTAGATAGTAAATTAGGTGTATTCTACACGTGCTAAGTGTAGTCATTTAGCGGTTTAACGGCTTGCTGCACGTGCTAAGTGTAGTCATTTAATTTTTTAGATTAGATTTGCTCGGGACTAGCAAATAATAAGTTTGGGGGTATTTGATAGACACATTTTTGTGTCTGATGTCCTCAGTGTCTCTATTTTTAGTGCTTGGATTTTGTACTTATTATGGTGTTTTTATGTTTGTTTAGGTGTTTTTGGAGAAATACACTTGTGTGGAAAAAGTTGCTCGAAAAGTGCTTTTGGACCCCAGGAGAAAAGTGATAAAGGCACCCTCATTTTGGATAAGGGCACCCCAGTGCACCCCTCAAGGCATCTACTATTCGCACCCCTTGCTTAGTTAGGGGACACCATCTTCTCCATTTTGAAATTCACTTTTGGCGGGAACCGATGGGCCACTAGGGCTTGAATTTTGAGCTTGTTGTAGTGAGATTCAATGGCTGGTATTCATTGGGAAGACTTGATTTATCGTAACAGGAATGGTATGGTCTTCAAAATCAGCTGGATTTGGTTGGATAATCGGAGTGAAGAAAAGCAGGAGTCTCGTGTTTTTCTTCTCCTTCCTAGAGTTCAACGAGAGGATGTCACGAGTTGTAAGGTGTTCCTCTTGAGTTGGAAACGTGTTTAAAGCGTGTAAGAGTAAATAAGGAGAGTTATATGTCAAGCGAGACGCGTGAAGAACCTAAACATGGAAATTATTCGCATTCTTTGCAGTGAAGAATAATGAATTAATTGAAGATATTCGCGAAGATTTATTGCCCCTATCGTGTATAAAAGAAGTTACGGGAGGTCATAGAAGGGTTATGGAGAGTTTGGGGCCAAAAGATAGAGTGGGAGTGAAGAAAAATCGAGTTGCATAGAATTGTTTTATATGAGCATGGTGAAGAACACGAAGAATGAACGACCCGAGCGATCGTTCTTCAACAATGCGTTAGCGACTATAGCGTATGGGTCAATACGAGGAAGCGGACTTAAAATTTCCGTAATGTGACAACACTTTACACGTGTCGTTCTAATAAATCTGTTTGTAACAATTATAATCATTACAAATCGGGCTTTTCATCTTTTCTCCCTTGTTCATCATTTGTAAACCATTTTTGAGCATTAATAATGATTTTTGAGCGTGTTTACACCATGATGAGCTAGAACCCATCACCGGGACGACGGAGGAAGCAACTTTTCATGATTGTGGTAAATGAATTAATTCTTTATATGACTTTTTGCATAGATTTAATTGTTTTATGATTTCTATTAATTATTTGTTATTTTGTCTCGATGTCGCATGCTTAGTTTAAATTACTTTTGATGCGTCATGCTTTACGACTTACATATAATGTTTTATGAAATCTAATTTTGGCAAAGAATTAGAGTCACAACTTCTTTTGCTTGAGCTATATTGTCTAGAGTTAATGACTTGAATCACAACAATATGAAAAGTAGTGAAATCAAGGCGTCTCGATTGTCTCTTCATCCTGTGACAATATTTTGTATATATTTTCTTTATTTTTAAAAACTTAAAATCAATATCGTCAAGTCCGAGTGAACGACAACCCTTTTTACTACAACATCATTGAAAAAATACCATCAATTTTTAAGGCGCCAACCATGACGGACTTGTGTATAGATTTGTTTTTAGGTTTTATTATTTTATTTTTTTTTTATTATTATTTGTTCCTTTTACGCGTTTTTTTTTTTTTCTATTTGCTTTTGCGAGACTTGGTGCGGAGCTTATATAAAAGAGAAAGTGTTGAAAAGTAAAGTGAAGCCAAAGAAAGAAAGAAGAGAAAAATCCAAAGGAGTGAAGAGGAAAATTTTGTATATAGTGTAATTAATTTTTTTATTTATTTTTAGAAACTGTAATTAGGTAATTATCTTTGTAATTTTTATTGTTATTTTTGGACTTCTTAATTTTGGACTTTATTTTTGGACTGTTGGACATTTTTTTTAAAACCCTAAGGAAGGGTTATTTAAATATAAACTGCACAGGGAAGGACGACGATTACGATATCGTCTCGGCCCCTCGGGTTCGTACATGACATAGGAGTCGTGGCCCGAGTCGACTTCAACGGTTCATCCCCAAGTATGGAACGGGAGGTAAGAATTCTAAACACCCGCGAATCCCACATCGGCGGGTTTCTCGGATGATTTTGTATACATATATGTTGAGGTATTGAAAACGGCCGCTTTAATTTCCTAGTAAAGGGCAAGGACTGGCCATACAAGATAAGGGTTCGGATTTCATCACCGTTCTCTTCTTGCCCGCCTTAGGAAAACGAAACCAAACACGAACCTAAGCCTAAAATTTTGACTAGAACGAGACCGATAGGGTAACGAGCTTAATAGGAAAGTCATTCGAAAAATATTGGTTACTCTTTAAGCATACTTCTCAGTTCATGATGGTTTCGTAAGTTGAATGCGTGACTGGCCGCCTTGTAATGCGGTGAGGCCTTGGGTATCAAATCTCCACGCAGCCTTCCCTCGTCTCTATTCAACTTACTTAAACTCGGATTGATTCCGGAGGGGTTTGCTCAGATTGTAACAATTCCCTTTCGAAGGATTAGAAGTGGTCTAGAAAACAATCTGAGTGGAGCCATCATGCTTTTTGTTTGCCAGAAATCAGTAGGTTTGTTGTGGTCGAGTCAGACTTGTTTGTGTTTGCGTAGAATTCCCTTGCAGTTAGGATGTCAAACTGGTATTATAACAGCCAATACAACTATTATCCAACTGAGTTTCGAAATGGACGTTACTACTTTGACCATAGTGTGAATAGTGGTTGGGAACATCAACCTTTTCAAGGTTATGGCTCATACCATGATGTTCCCAATTACTATCCACACACGCACGGGTCATACGAGCAAAATTCTTATGTTTCTCCTTTAGAAGAGTCTCTCAGGAAATTACAGGAGACGACACGTAAGTTAGCTAAGATGAATAACTTAGTTTATGACTTTCTTTCTTTGGAAGAGACCCTTGAGAGGATAGCTGAGTCGACACGTAGACTTGAGTTAGAGACGAATGAAAGTATTGCTCTAAATAACTTGAATTTCCAATATAGTGTATCCAATAATACCTTTGAGAATGAAGATAGTTATTCACATAATCAAGGTGACGAGGTTAGAATTGGTAACACTACTTGTTTAGATGAGGTTCGATCATTTTCATGTTTTTATAATAATGATTATGATGAGGATAGTGTTGATGAAGAATTCGAAATAAATAGGCATAGTGATCAGGAATTTATTACTCCGATTGAACTTTATAATGATAGTACTATTTCCGGTTCAAATCCCAATAATTTTAATAATTATTCACCTATTCGAAAGGACGAGGATTTGACTAGAGATGCCACCGTTTTAGACGATGTAGTTCATGATCCTTTAGCCTACAATATGTTGGATAATCCATTATTTGATGTGCCTTTAAGTGAATCGAGGGAAGTAACTATGATTAACACCTTAGTTAACGAGCCTTTAATAGAAACTTTATTGATAATCCTTTATATGATTGTGATGATGGTTTTAGAGGAAAGAGTTTACCACCGAGAATCTGTTTTAGAGTCTAGTGATTTAGAAACACTAGTCTTAGAAGATGATAAACTCGTAGAGATGAGTAAGGATGCATTACCTAATAATAACTTAGAAGAATCAATTGACCATTTTCGGGATTACGATGTTCTCGAAATTAGGAAATTGTGACTAGTCTATCTAGAGACACTTTGAAAACTCTAAGTTTGGGGGTGATTATCACTCTCCTAGTGCCTTACCTTTAACTCTCGAAAGTCCCCTCACTTAGGACCTGGACATCCGTGCCTCAACCATTTTACAAGATTATCTTCATACACTTTTTCCTGAACCTAGTTGTGTCCATAAAGAAGTTCATTTGTTAGAAACCCATCCTCTGGTTGATGTGGTTAACCCAGGCTATGATACCACGATTGACTTTGTTTTCCCACCAAAAACCTTCATTCCAATTGTGGGAACATATAAGTTTCAGATGTGTCAATTATTAAGTTTTGAGACTAAACCTAATTACTTTAGGATATTAGGGTCGACACATTTGCTTAAGGAAGCCCACCAATCTTATTGTGGTCACTGTGTAAGTCAAAACTGATTGACTTAGAGGATCCTCAATTATTCAAAGTTATTATTATGTGCTTCTAAGTTTTTATTTGAGTTTTTCCAGACTCTAGAACCTGAACATTCGGATATAACTTATGAGGAAACGCAACCCATGAAAATATGTTATCTAGACCCTTTTATAAAGCCTGAACCCAAACCACAACTAGATGTAGTTGTCTTAAAAATAGATAAGGGTGTGTTGGATATCTTCCTGGTCTGTTGGAGTCTCCTCTTCTTGTGGTTAGCACTTTTTGATCCAGATGACCCGCAGTTATTCCGATTGTTGCTATATGATTCTTTGAGGTGACTAATTCCTTATGATGTCTGGCTGAAGACTTTAAACTTAGCACTTCTTGGGAGGTAACCCATGCTCTTGCAACACGGTAATATCTTTCCTTAACTCTTTTACTTCAAATGGTAACAGTTTCTCCTTGTTCATGCTTTTAATTTTATCTTTAGAACATTGAGGACAATGTTAGATTTAAGTTTGGGGGTATGGGAAAAACTTTTTAGTTGCAATAAATAAACTCCAGAGCCTAGAAATTTGTGTTTATTAAGGTCGGCACTAACCAATCTAAGTGGATGGGAGCATTTTGGTTATAGGAGTTGAGGAACCAATCTGATTAGATGGAAACATCTAAAGAGTCTATTCATAGAAGCACGAGCTCGGGTGTTAGAAAAAGAAAACATGGTAGTTTCGCCATATCCTCGTGATGGAAACATCGAAAGAATCCCCGATCACTTCTTTTATTTTTCTTTACCATTGCTAGGGTGAAATAGAGTGACTGAGATACCAAAAAAAAAAAAAAAAAAAAAAAATTTGAGACCAGACCACTAGACCAACCGGAATAAATACAATAAAGTCGATCGCTGGTACCCTTGTATATGCCAGCTGAGTTGACCTAGAGTTAGGATTTTCGATCACTGGTCCCCTTGTATATGCCAGTGTGTTGATATTAGTTCAGACTAGTATCTCAGTCCATTAGGATAGGTTCACCTTAGTCAACATCATCTACGTTTTTCTCTACATCCATCTTCTTAATCTTTCCATGTGATTGGTTGACTCCGGGTTTATGATGTCCAAAACTATCCGAGTAGAGCTCTGTCACTTTATATGAATTTTAGTATGCTTGAGTGCAAACTCGTGTACAAAGAATTGGAATTTCGCATCGGGGTACTTCCTCCCGTAGTCATAAGTATGCCAACCAAGGAGATTCTTTAGTGCCTTCCCAAGGTTCTCGTGAGATAGCTAGGGTCTGGAGTAAAGGTTTTGTGGGTACACCTCTGGTAAACCCTCCGGAGACAACACTCCGCCACTAGGGCCACCTAGCGGTTTAACGGCTTGCTGCACGTGCTAAGTGTAGTCATTTAATTTTTTAGATTAGATTTGCTCGGGACTAGCAAATAATAAGTTTGGGGGTATTTGATAGACACATTTTTGTGTCTGATGTCCTCAGTGTCTCTATTGTTAGTGCTTGTATTTTGTACTTATTATGGTGTTTTTATGTTTGTTTAGGTGTTTTTGGAGAAATACACTTGTGTGGAAAAAGTTGCTCGAAAAGTGCTTTTGGACCCCTGAGAAAAGTGATAAAGGCACCCTCATTTTGGATAAGGGCACCCCGTGCACCCCTCAAGGCATCTACTATTCGCACCCTGGCTTGGTTAGGGGGACACCATCTTCTCCATTTTGAAATTCACTTTTATGGAAACGGGACAGAATTAGGGCTTGAATTTTGAGCTTGTTGTAGTGAGATTCAATGGTACGGTATTCATTGGGAAGACTTGATTTATCGTAACAGGAATGGTATGGTCTTCAAAATCAGCTGGATTTGGTTGGATAATCGGCAGTGAAGAAAACAGGGAGTCTCGGGTTTTTCTTCTCCTTCACCGAGTTCAATAGAGGATGGCACGAGTTGTAAGGTGTTCCTCTTGAGTTGGAAACGTGTTTAGAGCGTGTAAGAGTAAATAAGGAGAGTTATATGTCAAGCAGACGCGTGAAGAACCTAAACATGGAAAATATTCGCATGTTACTTGCCGTGTGAAGAATAATGAATTAATTGAAGATATTCGCGAAGATTTATTGCCCTCTGTCGTGTATAAAAGAAGTTACGGGAGGTCATAGAAGGGTTATGGAGAGTTTGGGGCCAAAAGATAGAGTGGGAGTGAAGAAAATCGAGTTGCAGAGAATTGTTTTCATCTGCTTTGCATGAGTCAAGAACACGAAGAATGTAGACGGCCCGAAACAGTCTTTCTTCAACAGCGTTAGCGACTTCATAATCCCGTAATAATACCCAGGAAGGCGTACTTAAAATTTCCGTAACAACAACACTTTACACGACGTTCTCTGTAATGATCTGTTTGTAACAATTATAACTGTTACAAATCAGGCTTTTCATCTTTTCTCCCTTGTTCATCATTTGTAAACCATTTTTGAGCATTAATAATGATTTTTGAGCGTGTTTACACCATGATGAGCTAGAACCCATCACTGGGATGACGGAGGAAGCAACTTTTCATGATTGTGGTAAATGAATTAATTCTTTATATGACTTTTTGCATAGATTTAATTGTTTTATGATTTCTATTAATTATTTGTTATTTTGTCTGATGTCGCATGCTTAGTTTAAATTACTTTTGATGCGTCATGCTTACTTACTTACATATAATGTTTTATGAAATCTAATTTTGGCAAAGAATTAGAGTCACAACTTCTTTTGCTTGAGCTATATTGTCTAGAGTTAATGACTGAATCACAATAATATGAAAAGTAGTGAAATCCCGCGTCTCAGTGTCTCTTCATCCTGTGACAATATTTTGTATATATTTTCTTTATTTTTAAAAACTTAAAATCAATCTCGTCAAGTCCGAGTGAACGACAACCCTTTTTACTACAACATCATTGAAAAAATACCATCATCTACCTATCAGGAACTGCATGATTTATGGGGATTCTGTTCGCAAGACCGTACAATCTATGATGGAGCGCATATGTGAAATCTTGTACTTCTCCAAAGGACAGCGTCAAGACATATTTACGGCCCTCAACCACGTTGTGTCAGGAGGCGTTTGCATCCAGTAGCAGATCCAGAACCCCGCCTTTTCCCGAAAGACATGAGCAATGGAAACTGGGACTCCTAACCGTCACTCGTTTGAGAAACGTTGAGTTCGATAACGCTGTTGATCGATACGGCAAAATTTAACATCATTATTGTCAAGACCTTGAGAGCGGCAAAGATCTCAAAGCAAGAAGCTACTCGTCATCCAACTGTGGTCAGGGATTCAGGAGGAGAACTCAGAGATTCATATGGATACATCGACCTTGAAGTCAAATTGGGAGATGCCTCAACACAAGCAAAGTTCTACGTAGTCAAATATCATCCCAACTATGACATGATCCTAGGGCGCTCTTGGATGCATGACAACAAAGCCATACTGGAAGTCTGTCCTCTACCGGTTTCAATACCTGAAAGAGTCTCCAACACGCCTGTTGGACCACGATGATTGTCATTGCCGCCGCACCAAAGAACTTGCCAATATGACACAACTTCCACGGAGAGAGCCTGCCGGCATAATCGAAAGGTTCCGGTCTCAAGTAAGTCTCATCACGCAACTCTCCTTGCAACCTACCGCCCTCATTCTCGACAAGTCCTGGGGACCGGCTCCAACCAACAAACCAACCCCCGCTAGAGATGTGAATAGAAGCCTACCCTTTCAAACGTTTTATCAAGAGCATAGAGGTTGTCTTGGTCAAAGACAACAAGGCCAAGGTCCAAGTGTCTCCGCACGCTCAAACCCATTCGGAATTGGAGACCCGGTGACGAAGACGACTCGTTCCTTTGTTGGAAGCATGACGGTAAAGATGACCACTCCACCTGACTCACCCACCAAAAGAGAAAATGAACCGTACCTGGTAGCAGATGTTATCCTAGGTGGCTACTGCAAGCTCATCAACACTTACAACCTGGAGGGCATAACAATTCACTCACGATGGCTCAAACCTTACCGAACTTAAGATACTGTGCTACCGCTTTCCAGCATCCTCCACACCTTAAAACGCTGTGCTATATTTTTCCAAATGTTTCCTTTTACGCTTTCATGTCATATTTGTAATCCCTCCGTAAAATGATTGCAATACTTGCATTCATAGTTAGGGTTTCAATTTCCAATTTTCAATTAAAGCATCATTTTCATCTGAGAACCTCTCCACTCCTAAAGACACAAAGTCCTGAGTCAGCCTAAATCAACTGGAGCAAGAAAGGAAACCCTAATCCAACATTTCGCGGGAAGAAGGAATTAGAAACGTGTGCGCAAGAAGTGATTTGAGCCGTCTGCCCCAGCAAAGCCAGGAAGATCTTGCATCAAGAGTACAGCTGCCACTGAGTACAAGGAAGATATTCAAATGTACGGAACATGCTTGGAAAAGAAGGAAGGAAAATTGTCGCCAAGAGAGTCGCCTCCTGCATCACCGTTAGATTCTGCTCCATTACCTCGTTGATGCGCCTCCTTCGAATCTCCTCGCCGACGCATCTCCGAAAGATCACGCTCCATCCTAACATCATCGGCGGGAGCCGCGGCAGGTTGCTTTCAAATGTTCGTGTTCGTCAGACGGAATCAAGGATTACCACGCCGTTCCGGATCGGGTAATCACACTTTTCTTCATTCGCAGGTCGTTCATGCTCGACTCTCCGCCTCTTCAACCGCGCTGCAAACCTCTCTCGCTCTTGCGCTTACTAGCGTCTCGTAACGTTTTCTTCGCGCCTCCACCGCTCCTCCATGTCAATTGCACCAAAGAGCATGAGACGTCCTCTGGCAATACGAAGGTGTGGGATAGACATCCCATGTATAGCACGGCCGACTTCACGAAGTGGAAGATCGATCTTAGCCATTAGTTCTTCGTGCGCATGGTTTTCAGGCTTGTCAACTTCAAAACTTCTTTCTGGGGAAGCAACAGAATGAGCGTCCACCGCTTCCATGATAAACTGCAAAGGAGAGGAGGTTATGAGCATACAAAAATAAAAATAAAAAAAAAGATCATCAAATCTATCGGTCAGTTAATCAGAAAATCAGAACAGTACCTGAGATATGGAATAAACGACCACGTGAGATGATTCTTTATAATCTCACAAGCTTGAGAATCCCTAAGGAAAAGAAGTCTTTACTTACCACCTATGAAGGCTGCTAATTCGGGATAACAACCGACGAGGCTTATCGGATATACTCCGAGGAAAGCCGTATATGATGAAAGAAGTACACCGAAGGAGCGGCCGAGCTCAGACATGTACAAGAGAAACCAAAGCGACTCACCAGATCAAGTCCTGCTTCCTTCGCATCCCTAATCAAGACCAACCAGTTCTAGGGAAACGCCTGACAATGTGAAGCTACCCGGTCAATATGTATTCACTCTAGCTTGGTCATTTCAAGATGTCACCATCTCATGCCTACCACACAATAGTGTAACCATTATGTGCTAGGCGGGGGACTTAATGTTGATGGTGGATTTTCGTTTAAGGTTAAATTTGTAAAAAAAAAAAAACCGAGAAAATCATGCGGCGACATCTTGTAAAAGATAAAGCCATTTATAAGTGTTGGATATTCCCTCACTTAATTCACCATGAATGGAGCATGTAGCAACAATCCCATTCTGTGAATACATGAAATTCCTCCAGGTTGGAGCATGTAGCAACAATCCCTTCATGTGAATTTCATATCACTCCTTGTATTTCCGATACTCATTATCGGTGTGGCATGACGACTAGTGTTACTCTTATAGAGTAACACGAACCTCCAAGCACTATAATGAAACCATGTACGAAATACCGTGCATGCTGACTCTCGGTGTGTTATACTAGCCCGATTGAGCCCCTCTTGGTGTGTTATATTAGCCCGATTGAGCATCCTGACTTGATCAGACGGTCCGGATATGATCTGATCGCAGTCATCCAACTCCATAAGCATGATTGGATGACCACATATCAATTCCATCACCCCAAGCATGGTATGGAATACCCACGCCTTAGCTTGCCAAAAGAAAACCGTTCATACCAAGCATTATGACGGAAAACCCTAAATTAGGGTTTGCGTCATATTACATGTGCCGCAAAAACAGTCTCATCCATCCATCTTCGCAGTGCGGGGCAGAGGTGTAGATGTAGACTCAAAGGGCCCAGAGCATGTCAACACGATCACCGTGGCCCGCCCTGCACACTTGACCAATCGGTCAAGACCAACAATGTTTGGTCGTGACAAAATCGTCACCCAAACAAGAAGAGGCGCACGGCTTTGAAAACCAAAATTAGGGTTTCAAGCCATCACGCGCGTCCATCTTCTCCCACGAATGGAGGGTCCCAGTTAGATTAAGCGAGTCCGGTCATACCAAAGATGACCACCGTGGGCCCATCTACCTCCTCATGTGATCGGCCAAGGCATATCATGCCCGGCTAATCCAAAACGCCCGCCCAAACATGCGTGGTTACACTTCCCAAATTGCAAACTAATCTCACCGCTCAACTTCACCGGATGATTTGAGTGGCTTAGATCACGTTTTCATGGGATAGTCAGGTATAGGCGTGAACAGCAGCCTACCACCTACATGTTGGAGTGATCGACCAAGACCGACCAAGATTGGTCGTCTCGAAACGCGTGCAGGAATGTCATGCGGTTTCTAACTCCTTTGCGGCAAGGATTTCTGCCGCAAACCGATCTCAACCACTCCTCTTTGCCGGTCAAATTGAGTGTCCTAGATCGCACCTTTATGAGACGGTGAGACATGGACGTGTACACCAGCATACCATCTACATACACGTCCGGTCGGTCCTCTCCAAAATTCTTCCCATGCTTGGTTTCGACCAAGTCAAGAGTCATGCTTAACGGCTCCTCTTCAAAAACCCTAATATTCATTAACGGTCATGAGATGAGTGTCTCAAAGATCATCTCATCCGTCCAACTTCACCAGCTTGGTTATACAACCCTCGTCGGAGTTATTTGGTTAGTGAGGAGTCATTACCCATCACTTTACCACACCGTAATGCGCACTGCATAAAATACACACGATACTTCACAAGTATCTACTTCTGAATAACACAAGTTATTCAATTTAGCATTACATGCTATCTTTCGTGGATCCACGATCCACACATTCCATACATCAATCATGTCACAAACCTGGGGATACATACGGGTATTGGTGCTGGCGGTTTACGGCGTGCGGCAACGCGCCATCACAAGAACGTGTCGAAGTCATGGACGGTTAGAGATGAACCGGAGAAGTGGGCAAGACTGGTCGTGTATCACCAACGCACAACTCCACTACTCCATCATTCCACTTCCTCCACTTCCCACGAGAGACGTGAATAAGGCTCAATGACTTGTATAAATAGGTTCTCCGCCCTATTTCACACAACAACGCAAGTTCGACAGAGACAGGTAAAATCAAGTGTTGATACCATTGTGTTCAAACACCCAGAGCCTCCTTACATTAACCGTAAGCACGCTCATTTTTCTCACAAGTCATAAGCAAGCCAACACCTTCACAATCTCAACACCTTCTTCGCTTCCTCCCTAAGATCAACCCCATCTCCTTCACTTTGTGACCGAAACAAGTCCGGAACGACCATTTCTTGGTTTAGGCCGGACTTGCATGACATTGATCTCTCGAATCTACAAGTACTCATCGCGCAAAGGCATTTGTTTAGGGTTTAGATTCATTCCTCATCCACGCCCCAAATTACCAAATTCTGCGGGAGTAGTTTTCACCCATAAACACCAAGATATCAAGAAATCTTGGAATATTCTTGACCAACCAAAGATACGTCCCGTATCACATATTCTGGTGTTTTCAATAAGTTGGTGTGGAATTGTTTCTAGACATTGGAAATTTGCGAGTGTGTTTGGTATTATTTTTAAAAACAGTTTTTCTATTCTAAAAACACTAGAAACAAAAAACAATAGAAAACTAGTTTGGTAGACAGGTTTTCTGAAACGTTTTTTAGTTGTTTTCCGTTTTAGAAAATGAAAAATGAAAACGATAAATTAGGAGAGAAAAAAAAACGAAAAAACAAGGTTCTTCTACCGGTGAACAAATGAATGAGCCATCTACAATTGCTTCAATTTTTTCAAGGGAAATCTTCAAACTTTCTTCAAAGAGTTGTTACCTCCGATGAATACTCTCTTTGTAATATCCTTGAAAATGCAACATTTGAATCTTGCGACAATGGTAAACAGAATCAAACTTTTATCATTCAGGTTTAGGATTCATTTTCGGTGACATCACTAATGAATTTTAATTTAAAACTGATAATTTAATAGATGCCAAAGATGACTTTGATGAAATGCATGAACGAGATATTATTGCATGGATGGGTTATGTGCAAAGCAAACAATTTAGTGAACCATGGAAACTATTTCAGATGATGATTGAGTTAATTTGATGCAATTCCTAATAGTTATATATCTTTAACATTTTTTGCGCAGTATTGCCGATTTTTGTAATACGATAGAACTATTTCACTAAAGCAGCACCATTATCAAAGATAATAATAATTAAATTGTCCTTATATTCTTTTGAAAATGTGTTTTTGAAAACAGTTTTTAATCCTCCTATCAAACATATTTTAATTTTATTAGAAAATGAAAACAAAGAAAAAGGGTATGTCTTAAAAACTAGTAACAAATGAATTTTGAATACTGATTTAAAAAATCATATATCTTTTAGTTTGAACTGTTTCTAAAAATCATATATCTTTTAATTAATTTTAACTGATTTTAATATAATCTTCTTTCTCAATAAACTAATTACCATCATATTGTTACAGGGCCTACGGCCCATGGATGTGCGGTCCATCTAGATTCCTAGGGTTGTATATAAAGGAAACTATGTAATGGTTCTATGTTAATCCCCTAATAAGATTCTTCTTCTTCTGCCTCTTATCTCTTCATGTTTCACCTCTAATTCTCCCCAAACACGTTATCATGCACGAAGTTGTACCGCAGAGCTATATGGAATCGATTGATTTTTTTTTCCTGCGTGGATGATTTCCATCAACGGCTGGAATCAAATAAGATAAGTTGTATCTACTTTCTCCTAAATATTTTTATTTCTTTTCATTACATTGGGTTTTTTTAAATATGCGGCGAAAAATTAATTTAATCTCACGAATTAGGATTATTTTGATTAATCTCATTTGTAAATCTGGAATTATTTTGATTGATTGTTATTATTTCCGTAACTACTATGTATGTATACCAATCAGGAATTATTATTTTTGATTCGTCCTCGGGATTGCTATTAGTTATCGTTATTGATTGTCTTTCGTACTGTGTATGTACCCCATGAGGATTTGCATGTGGATCTAGTTTCTAGGTCGGTGCAAAATTGGGGAAGATGAGTCTCTGTGCGAAAGAAAAGAAGAGGAAGGAGGTCCTGTACCATCCCTGTTCCGGGTCTTATCCCATCCCCTGTCCTGTCCAGGTGGTGTCCTGTCCCATCCCCTGTCCTGTCCCAGCCCTGTCATGTTCCGTTCCAGCTCGGTTCTGGAGCCCTGTCATGTTCCGTTCCAGCTCGGTTCTGGGGCTAGCATGTTCTTCCTATATACACTGGGTTACCTAAGGTATGTAACCAACCTGGGCTTTTCTTTCTTTGTAAAATTGAATTCATGCTGGGCTTATTATTATTTTTTTTGTTTTCTTAGAACATGCTAGTTCTATTTTTTTTTAAGATAAGTCCATAGCATATATAAATCATCAACTTAAATTATGACCGTTGATCTCGATCATTAAGAATTTTGATCGTAATGCTATTTTGTTCTCTTGAATATGATATTGGCTATAGTTGAACGGTGTGTTTTGTTTAATTGGTTGTACCAACTCGATTCCAATGTATTTATTTGGGTTTTAGAAGTACTTAGACCATTATTGCAAACTTGATATTGTCTCTCTAAATTTGAATTACGTGGAATGTAATCCACTTGCTCGACTATCAAAAAGTCGGTATTTTCAAAAGATACATTGTAAATAAAATCACATGTATTCCAATTTTTTGTGGAAGAACTCACAAAAGGTGATATGAGTCAGAAAATTTCCATTTTTCTACTTTATCCATGATACTAGAGAACCGGTATATGTTGAAGTATAACAACAAGAGAACTATCTTTAGTAATCTTTTCAACCTAAAGTAAGTGGTTGACATGCGTAGTGAGATTCAATTGGCCTATTGAGATAAAGAAATTTCTCAAGTTAAGCTAAATGTAGCAAAATTGAAAATGGAAAGAACCCTGAAGTAATAATGGTTAGACGTAATGACTCATATAAAGCATGAGAAAAGGGACATATATATCATGGGATGAAGCTAAAATGTAATTCTAGCTTCCATCATAAATGAAAGAGTTGGAAATGCACCTTGTCATAGGTATTGGTATATACAATGTAATGTGTGTATCATAGTAGCAACCAATTTTCACATCAAATTTAATGGCAACAAGAACTTTGCCGGGCAAATCGACTATCTTATTGAGTTGAACGAGATCCAATGTCTGCGCTTATGGAATGAAAACACGAGACATAAATTCTCTAAAACACTTGAGGTATATTTGGTGACACGTAATATATATTCACTCTAAAGTACTTGAAGTGAATCCCACTTTTATTATGTAATAAGGCCACACCACTTATTAAAACTCTCAAGACCCAAGTGTCTAACTCATAGTTGTTTTTCTTCCACTAGCTTAAGGAATTTAAACTAGTTGTTGAACCATTTCCTTATAATGTGACGACGAGGATTGGATCATCGAGCGCAACATTGCTCAAAATTTGTTTTCAAGATAGAACAAAGACGTCACAAAATCTCTACATGTACCAAGAGATAATTACACCTTGTTAAATTTCACAGAAACCCATGCAAGTGGATATCATGTGGAAACTCACAGTGATAAGAATGTAATTGAATGCATCTTTTATAGTCTCTAATGTATTAGAGAAACTAGTGAGTCAATCTAGTGAAATGTAAATCAATATAGCTAGTACTTGGATTATTGAATCCATATTGGCTTAAACGATGAAATGTTGGGAATTGACTCATACTGAGCTTTGGGCATAACCATAAAGCCACTTTGGTTGTGACATGATGTTTCATTTTGAAAGGAATCATACGTACATCATCGTGTTTGAGTGGACAAGACAATGGTAAAAAAGATTGATTTAATGCAAAGTAACGGCATATCTCTCAATAAGTGTTTTCTAAAGTACAGGATGCACAACCCCTCCTCCCCCTCCCATTATGCTTTTAAGTAAGAGAGCATATCACTCATTTTACAAAGTCTTCATTAAAACAGGATCGAGACCATCCTAAGATGCAAATGGTAAAAATTCCATATTACAAAGAAAATCGAGTGAAATTTAGAAAATATTCATGCAATGCGACCATTAAAGTGGACTCGATGGATCCGTGAATGTTTTGACATTTTGGACTAGTTATAGTTCCCAATAAATTTGCGTTTGAAAACTCCTAGCACATATTACACAATGCAAAGTGAAAAGGCTAACCACCCTTATTAATGCTATAGAATTTGCATCAAAAGGATTTGATGAATATTGCATGTTTAATAGGATCAATATAAAACATCTTATACCCAATGGTCTCGCAGAGGCTACCATCAAAGATTACAGATGGTGCCTAAGGAATAGGTAATGCGTACCAACCTATCTTTTATTGCTTTGGGGATATGCAATATTACACGCATCTTACTTAATTCGTTTTAGAACCCAATATTAGTCAACCTTTTCTCATGCGTACCGCCTGATAACCTGGATTTAAGCCCTGACATTCATGTTCTTACGCATTTTTGGTTGCACGATATATGTGCCATTACGACTCCACATCGTACTATGATGGGTCTTCAAATCATTAAGTAGTTATGTTGGAAATGAGTTCCCAACAATTATCCGCATTTTCAAACTTTTGGCAAGAGATCTCTTCACCGCTAGATTTGCGGGTTATCACTTTAATGAGACAGTCTTCCCGTCGTTAGGGGGAGATAAGAAAAAGTATTTTCTAAGGTAAAGACATGAACTGTCGTGGTGTGTTCCCACTGTGTCTCATATTGATTCTTGTACTCCACAAATGTAAATGTGAAGTGACAAAGAATAATTAATTTTCAGAATGTACACTGATGTCGCTAAAGTGACAAGATCACACATACCAACGCAAATATTCCTGCAAGGTTAGAAATCCTCGGTATGGGGTACACCATAGACTAAGGTGTTACAACTACACTTGGTGGAAGTGTAGTTGAGGCCGTGGATCCATAAAGAAAGATGGAGCGACCACCGGGTTCGATCAATGCTCACCTAGAAAGGAAGTAGGTGAGAAGGCACAACTTATTTATATCATCAGAAATCATCTCATAAGATTGTCTCTGAATATGTCCATGAATCAAACTGGAGGACGCTATGAAGTTTTAAATGATTCTAGAGAACAATGAAATCCTGACGGATTATGAAAATGCACATGAGTCAATGAAAGGATCATGCGTGCACAGTGATGATATAATCCATAAATAGTTTTTCTGTAAGTAGAGCACAATGAGATCGAACCATGCTTTATTTTGATTAATTTCAAATAAATAGCATATTTGGCCTACACAATCCAGGTAGAACTTAGTTCTTTGGCAAATATATGGGTATTTGGTGTGGTAGTGCTAACCAACCAAGTGTAAATCCTATTGGACATATATAATAAATTTGTCACAAAGCATAATGGGAAGAAAGTAGTCTTAAAGTACAAAGACTCGCCTTGTGGCGCGAGGTTTCTCACAAAGCCCGGAATTGTTCTCTTGTAATGAACGTTATAGAGTTCCGCTACTTAGTTAGCTTGGTAATTTCAAAAGGAATTAAATGCAAAGATATGTATGTGGTTGTTATGTATCTCTGAAAGAATCAAGAGATAGAAGATATTTACAAAAGTATTTGATAGACTTTTGTTTCCCAAATCAAATGACTCTAAACCACGAGTGCGTTTACGGTTAGATAGAACGCTCACTTATAGATTCAAGCAATCAGGCGGATGTGGTATACCCGGTCTAAGTGGATATTTGATTTGGAGGGGATAGACAAGTAAGTTATTTTTCATTGCGTGTTCATAAGAAAGTTCCTGATTTGGAATTGTAGCTATTTATGTTGATGTTACAGGACATGATGTGTACTTTGATGTAATAAGACCTTAAAAGCTATTTAAAATCCGAATTTGAGATGAAAAATCTAGGAAAGCTCGATCGAATACTTTAGCTTGTGGTATATTATTCCACCATTTGCATTCGTCTAAAGTTGTCAGGTAATTTAACAAAGACATGCATCCTGATAGCACTCCCATGATTAGTCGAGGTTCAAATGTAAGTAAGTAACCATTTCGTCCAAAGGAATATGAAGAAGATGTGTTGGGAGATGAAATTCCCATATCTAAGTACAATAGACGCATTGTTGTACTTAGTACAATAATGTACTCGATTAAATTTTACATCCTCAGGGAACTTGTTAGCTAGATATAGCTCCGCGCCAACGCAACGTCATTGGAATGGTATAGTGAATGTAATCATGTACTTAAAAGTAACCATTGACATAAATTGGTTTTATCCCTACAAAGACATTAAAAGGAATGCTAATGAAAGTGCAATCCAAAAGTTGTTGATTATGAAGGAACAATAATCT
Source organism: Papaver armeniacum (assembly GCA_023531295.1). Classification (NCBI taxonomy): domain Eukaryota; kingdom Viridiplantae; phylum Streptophyta; class Magnoliopsida; order Ranunculales; family Papaveraceae; genus Papaver; species Papaver armeniacum. The sequence continues at coordinate 34,109 of JAJJWW010005688.1, read as the reverse complement.
CTTCTCCAACGAAAGTAATCAGAGGGAGATATGGTAGATTATTTTTTAAGTCATTAATAATATTCAGTTTCGAAAAATACATGACTAAAGGAACTGTCTGGAACAACTCTGAAAGTAATCAGGGGGAGATGCCGACATCAGGGGGAGGATCCAAGTATATGATGTCGACATATTTACTTCGAAATTGAAGTTGTGTTGTACTCTTTTTCACTTCGATCGAGAATAGTTTTTCCCCAAAGGGTTTTGTCACTCGACAAGGTTTTTAGCAAGACCATACTAAAAGCATCAAGTATGTTGAACGTTGAAGACATAAATATCACTTTGATATTATTGAAAATATCCTAATCGAAGAAATGAAACACGATAGTCCGTTAAGCAACGTAACTCCCGGAATCAACAACATGGTTCTATAAACATCCAAGTCACCAAAGTAAAGTGTGATAAACTCCTTTTGACTGCATTAGACTAATGAAAATTGTCTGACATCAGGGGGAGCATCTAATGGTGTGTTGAACTCTTTTCCTTCACCGAGGTTACTTTTTCCCATAGGGTTTTGTTGCTCGGCAAGGTTTTTAATGAGACAACAACAAACATCGGAGATGTAATTTCCTAGCTAAGGCTATTGTCTTTCCGACGAGCATTTTCTGCATTAGGAGCTCTGAAGAAACTAGTCAACTTCAACAGAGCAAAGTGATCATCGGGAACAGCATCACCTTTACTTGCATCTCGTCACGTTGTACTCTTTTCCCTTCACAAGGCTTTGTCCCACTGGGTTTTCCTTGTCAAGGTTTTAATGAGGCAACATATTCGAGTCCAACTATGTTCTAAGTTTTTTTAATATTGTATTCCTTTTCTTTAGCTCAGGTTTTATCCCTCTGGGTTTTTCCTGACAAAGTTTTAACGAGACAATTAACTTAGACTTGTCAACCTTTGAAGATCGTATTGCATGTGATGAACTACATGTAAAGTACGAGACAACATGTGAAGTACTACATGTGGAGAGTTGTACCAAGGTTTTGTCCCACGAGGTTTTTCCTTGTGAAAGTTTTAATGAGGCAATGAACTTCGCACAAGTCATCAAGAAGAACGACATTTGAAGAACTACATGTGAAGCTCTATGTATAAATTTTTGTTATTGAACCGCACAAGGGGAGTGTTCAGGTGGCCTACGGCCCATGGATGTGCGGTCCATCTAGATTCCTAGGGTTGTATATAAAGGAAACTATGTAATGGTTCTATGTTAATCCCCTAATAAGATTCTTCTTCTTCTGCCTCTTATCTCTTCATGTTTCACCTCTAATTCTCCCCAAACACATATATCTTTCAAAACAAAATTTGAACAAAGAGATATTTAAAAAATGAAAGAGAGTCAGAGACGTTATTTGTGTTTAACCATTTACGAATGTTTCCCTGTCATTTTGGGTTTGCAAGAATAGGTAAATGCAGATAACTGCATGAGTGTGATTCCGTAAAATAAAGTTATATTTATTTGAATTTATTGAATGATAACCACTCCTAAGGTGATTTTACACCAGGGAATTTGAATCAAACAGATTCATTTGTTTTTTCTCTGTGAATTTTGTTTAATTATAAGTTTTTCATGGAGACAATCAAAATATTAGTCGTAGGATCTCGGAGAATAGGGAGAGTACATAGCTAGAACACTTAACTGGTCAGTTTCATGATAATGCAAATGGTTACACCATCGATTTTGTGACGAATGGAGATCAAAATGTTAGGGGTCCTTTGCTCAAAATCTTCAGATGACAATATTGAAAGCGGTTAACTGTTATATTTGTAAAATCCCATGTCTTATAATTTTATAGCATGATGTTTCAAATGTCAGTCTTTAGTTTTCATATTGTTTTAACAACATTTATGACGACTTCTTAGTTATTTTTGGCCTGGCTAATATCGAGTCATATAAGTCCTCCAAAAGAATAGGTAGAGACCTTACTGCTAGGTAATAGTTGCTAACCTTGTGTTTTAGTGTTATAAGTTCTATGCTTAGAGTTTTAAATTGTAAAAAAAAACAGCATAACCCGTGCACAACACAACTCGATAATAACTAATTTTAAATGTTCAGATTTTGATTCGTGTCGTTTTTCTATAGATATTATATAATGTGACACAATATTTTTCTTTCTAGTTATCATGTGTTTTAGCCGAGATCATTTTAACACTAAAACGATCAATCATGTTTCATACTTTGTGGCGTCACAGAATTAACATGGTCTATTATTACTTTTCAACACCAATCACCAACACTAATGACTAAACCGCCTGATACCATTTCTTTCTCCACCACCATCCAACAAGGGATCCAAGGGTTGACAAACCCTGCCCCTCATAAAATTCTAATAACTTCCTAAAAATCCTTAATTTTATCCTATAAATAGGACTTAGCCTACCAATATATGCGTAGGATTTAGTCCACCAAAGTTTAAATGTTCCTAAAAAAAGAACTTAACCCTCTAAAGGTCAAATTTTGGTTCTGGCACTGCCACCGCCCGACCATGTACGTTGTTAGTCGTAATTCTGATTTTCAATCATAAATACCGTGTATAAACTTTAGATTGAACAAACTTAGGTCGTAATACTAGGGCTTAACCTGTGCCATTATGTGTGTAGATGAATCTTTCGGTACTTATTGAATTTATGGATTTGTGGTCGCAAAATTGATGATATATTGATAAGTTTGTTAACTTAAACTTAATTATCTTTTTAAATTCACAGTTTTTAAAATCATAATTCCAAAATTTATGAGAAACATGTAACTCACGCCAATTCTTGAATAACTGAAGTTGGACTGGAATGCCTAACGTTGAAAAAACAAACAATAATATGCATCTTTTCATTATCATGGAAAATTATGGATATAAAACCTTCTCCAACTAAGCTATTTTCAAATTAGTTTCCATTTTTAACTGAACTTACAATCCGAATTAGAATTCATAACTACAATTCTAGGCACCCCAGTAGGTCAGCTTACGATCTATAGGACTTGCATTATATCTTATCTATACTATAAAATATCACATGTTTTTGAGCCACTGACGGCCAGGTAACATTTTAAGAGACAAACATATGAGCCAATTATCCCAGTCTCATCCTAGCACTAGACCTCCGATGGTTGTGGTGTTTGTAACCTCTTTCATTATGAACCTAAATTTATTGACCTTTACCTCATAACTCAAGATATTAATTAAAATATTAAATGCTAAAACAAACAAAAAAATGTATGTTTCATATCTATTACGGTTACAAACCGGATAATGAGATTATTTAGAATCAGATCAAACATAAAAAGGCGGTTAGAATACATAACCATACATTTATTCATTTTGTCAACGGTTTCAAAGTATAGAACACTATAATGAAAACATAAATGCGTTAACTTAATTTAGTGGTGGCAATGTGAATCTGATGAGAGTGATATACATAGCGAAAATATCTAAGGAACCCAAGTTGGATTCCTCTCTCTTCTATAAACCCATCATTAAGATGGTATATATGTGCATCCCAAATTATGCGATTACGGTTGAAAATAATAGTTTCAAATTAGATTTATATTCCCTCATTCCGGTTCAGCAATGCAGAAAAGACATTTGTCTGTATTTGATTTACCCGCCTTGAATAGAAAATCAAAAGTAGACGCTCCCTTATAACACAAAGTCCATACTAGAAAAGATACTTTTAAAGGAACCCGGGGATTCCATAAGTGTTTGTGAGGGAAAACGAGAAAACCATCAACATCCAAAGACTGATAGCAACTGGCAACACTGAAATCACCTTCCGCGTCCCACTATCTAGTATCATCTAACTCTGAATCACCTACAATATCTGCTGGATCCCCAGTGGTTTGTAGTAAGCGAACCACATCACCCAATTCATCTCATTTAAGTTCCTTTTAAAATCTAAATCCCAAGCAAAATCCAGAGAAACACATTATGTGATTGTGGCGAATTTCATTTTGGATAAATTATAAAGAGAATGAAAAGCAAGATGTAAAGTGCTATTTCCTATCCATTTGTCTTTACAAAAAAGAATACTACAACCATTGTTCAAATGAAATCTAGTATTTTGAATAATATGATTCCTAGATTTTAGAATGCCATCCCATAAGCTATGCCCATAGATTTAGATGAAGAGTTAGGAACAAATGAGTTAGGGTTACCTCCAAATTTTTGATACACTATTTGTCTCCAAAGTGCTTTCTTTTTAGCTATGTACCTCTAAATCCACTTGCAATGCAAGGCTTTATTGACAAGTTTTAATTTTTTAATACTAATGCCACCTCTGCTCTTTGGGGGATTAACACTAGCCCCCAATTAACCCAACTCTTTTTCTTTGAAGTAGCCGAAAAACCCCAAACAAAGTCTTTAATGATTCTCTCTAGTTAATTCACAACCGAGATCGGCATTTGAAACATAAAAAGATAATATATTGGCAAGCTTGCCAGTACATTATTAATAAGCAATAACCTCCGCCATTTAGAAAGATATCTCCTTTTCCAAGTTGACAAATATTTTTAAAATTCTTTGAATTACAACATCCCATATAGGCCTGCTTTTAGATTAACTACCTAGGGGTATACCTAAATAATTGATTGGCAGCTGAACAATATCAAAACCAAATGCTACTGAACATTCAAATTTATTGTGATTAGATTCAATACCCACAATGACACTCTTTCTAAAATTGACACGAAGCCCCGACACCAATTCAAAAGCGAATAAAATATGTTTTAAATTAAGTACCCGATTCACGTTGTCGTCCAAAAAAACTAGGAGGTCGTCTGAGAATTGGAGATGGTGAATGATGCAGTCTCCATCTACCACTTGAAAACCAGAAATCAACCCCAAAGAAGCAGTTTTTTTGAGCATCAAAGAAAGAACTTCAGCCACTAAAATAAAAAGGAAAAGAGAAATATGATCTCCTTGACGAATTCCTTTTTTGAGATTTGAACATCGGAGTAGCTTCGTCGTTGATAAGAATAGATAATCTTGCGACGGAAATGTACCACTTGATCTAGATGCTCCACACACGACCAAAACCATATTTTTCCAAAATTAAATCGACACATCCCCAGTTTATGTTGTCTAAGGCTTTCTCGAAATCCACCTTAAAAAATAAACCAGATTTTCCTTCTCTATTCCTTGAATCAATTAATTCTCCAGCTATTAAAATGCCGTCATTAATCTGCCTATCATGCACAAAAGCACCATGGTAATCAGATATTAAACTAGGGAGAACCATCTTCAAGTGCTCTACAAGTAACTTTGAGATGATTTTGTATACCCCTACTATCAAACTTATCCTGAAATTGTGTAGCAAAACAGCTCCACTAATTTTTGGAATCAGTTTCAAGTTGGTGCAATTGATCCTCCAGTCTAAAGAAGAATTAGTTTCAAATTCCTTGATTACCTGCATCAAATCAGATTTGATAATAAAAAAATCCATAGTAAATCCATCCGGGCTTGGGGCCTTATACTTACCAAACTGACAGATTACATGCTTTACCTCTTCCTCAGTAAATTGCATCTCAATAGAGATTTTGTCCTCCATTGAAATATTAGGCATAGTAAAATCATCATAGGTAGGCCTAGATGAAAATTGCTCAATAAAATGTAAAAGAATAAAAATTAGTAGCTTCATGCATAATCTTATTTTTATCATAAGAAATATCACCATCTATGTGAAGGCAATTGATATTGTTAAGCTTGTAGTTATATGAGGCAATTTGATGAAGATATTTTGTGCTACTCTCCGCATCTCTGAACCACTTTTCTGAACAAAAAGGGGGAATGGATTCAGTCTTACAAACAATCTTCAATATGGCCTAGACTATCCGAGCAAATCGACACAGGTGTTAGTCCTTTCAGTTTCTCTCTCCTAAATTCTCTCCATAACCGTTTTTCCAAAAAACTATCCAAACTTAGGTTTTTTTCTTCCAATCATCTTCTTCAAACCTAGATTTACTTTGATTGAATCTGATATATCAGATTTTCCTAGTAAGTATGGGTTTGTAATTGTATAATTAACTTTTCCTGCTTTCAATAAAAATCACTTTGTGAATTAGTGTTTAGGATTTAGAATTTACTTTCATATTTCTGTTTCTGTATACAATGGCTATTTCATGCCTTGTAATAATTTCAATTCTAATCGCCATTATGGCATTTTTTTATAGCCTATGGGCTCTTATTTTGAAATCCAAAGAGGGATTCAAGCATATCTTTGAAGACGATCAATTCGAGCGTGATTTATGATCGTGCTCTATACAAAGAAAATCAATGGCTAACTAATGGATCGTGATTACAATGATTAGCGGAAACTACTTCTACAAACGGATTTTATCTTACCGAAGAAGAAGCCTATAAATGGTTGGAGATTAATCAAAATACCATTATTCAGATTAGTCTTTTCCTTTTTTTTTTGGTTTCATGTAGATCAAAAAATTTACATTGTAAATTGGTTGTATCAGTGTGCAATGTACAATGATGAAACAGGAGGGTGTATTTATCTACCACTTATGTCATGTAACAATCAAAACCTCAATTTGAATGAGGTAATCTAATAAATAATTCTAGGGGTTTTCCAAAACCCCTCTTTCCATAAAAAAAATGGCCTGGACTAAAATGGGTAAATCAAGATATAAATGAAGGTTCAAGATGGTTGGTGGCTAATGGAAAAAGTATTCTGTTTGGAATGATAAATGAGTGTATGATTATGCATTAGCTGAAAGATATCCAGATAATAATTTTATTCAACAACACATGGACTGGAAAATTTGGAGATACAAGATTTGCCTCAGTTAGGGGATGGTTCTGACAAGAGAATTTGGAGTGCTGATTTAACAGGAAAATTCTCAGTAGCCAATGCAGCTCAGTAGGTGAGAACTAAATTTCCTCCAGTACCATGGGCCAAAAAGGTATGGGATCCTTGTCCCCATCCTTACATATATTTAAATGTTTGGAAAATTCTTAGGGGAGCTTGTGCAACATAAGAAACTATTAGAAAAAAAATGGTTTTAGCACTGTATCTAAATGTTACTTGTGTGGGAGTGAACAAGATAATATGGAGCACATACTATGGCAATGTAACTTTAGTGAATCCATTTGACACTAGCTCTGTGGAATTTTTAAATTCTCAATCCCCTCAAACTTTGAGGAAGTATCAAGCATTGTAAAGCATAAGAGTCCAGCTATTAAGCAGGCGTGGTTAATTAGTCCTTGTACTGCCATGATGGAAATCTGGTTCACTAGAAACAGAAAAATGTATGAAGATCAATCTCCAAACCGTGTGCAAGTCAAATGCAGAATATTGAGCTTCACTAAGGAATGCAGCATCAAGATGAGGGAAAGAGATGGAGTGATTTATATGACTTTCAGGTACTATCTACATTTGGTATTAAAAATGTTCTAGTGAGTAATAATGTGGTGAAGAAGTGTGTATTCAAGTTCCCAAAGATGAACCAAATGTTAATATGTTGTGATGGTGCTGCCAAAGGAAATCCTGGGCAAGCTGGAGTGGGATGTATGGGCAGGGACAGTAATGGAAGATATGTTGGTGCTATCTCATGTGGTATTGGAATTGCCACAAATTATGTAGCTGAGGTAATGTCCTTGATCATAGCTGGAGAATGGGCAATGAAGAGGGGTTTATGGATGCGTGTTTCAGTCTAGACTCAAATGCAGTGATAATGGCTTTTATGTCAGATAAGATTCCTTGGATAGTGAGTATTAGATGGCAGGCAATAAATAAAAATCTGAAGAGAATTTCATTCAGACATTCATACATGGAAATAAATTTTTCATCAAATAAAATGGCAAAGAAGGGAGCTCAGTTGAAAATGGGAGAAGTTGTGTATTATGACAATAAACCAGCCTTCTTAGGAGTGCTGGAAAGTGAGGATAAATCATACTATAGATTCTGAATCTATTTGTATTTGTATTTGTAATGGAGTCAAGTCTTTTATTGGCTTGTTTATTGTATGGGCCTGCCTTTGCTAGTCTTTTATTATATGCCTGAGTTTAGTATCTGATCTGGGCCTGTCTAGACAAATAATTTTTGTACACAGCTTTATAGTTTTGTTTTGGTAATAAAATTCTTATGATTAAGCAAAAAAAAGAACCACCTAATTTCCTAGCCAAATCTAGAGAGATATGCATGCTTACGCTTCTCTATCCACGACTTCGACATTAGAAACTTGAGCAATTTTTTTAGAGCAATCTAGTAAATCAATAGTTTCTTCCAGAGCATTAATCTAATTTTGCAAATTTCCGAAAGACCTTTTCCAATACTTAATGAAATGTTTTATGGCCTGTAATTTCTTAGCAAACAGATAGCTAGGTTTACCAAAGAAAGACAAGTTAGGCCACCACAATTTCGTGTTTTCAAGGAAATCAGGATGTAATACAAGGTAATTGTCTAGCCTAAATGGAGATCCAATTTCAGCACCTTAAATTGCAATTCAACATCACCGGAGCATGATCAGAGATCGGTCTTTTGAGTCGCAATTGCATATTTGCAGGGCATTGCGACATCCAATCTTCTGTGAACAAAAATCTTTCAAGTCTAATTAACAAAGGAGGTTGATGATAGTTAGACCAAGTATATCAGCCACCATTCATAGGGATGTCTATAAGAGAGTGTCTACTTACAAACTTTTTGAAAAATCTTCTGCTAGTAATGCAACCACCAGGTAAATTCCTCTCAGATTGAAGAAGAATTACATTGAAATCACCTCCGACTAACCACAAATCATTAAACAACAGTCTCACATCATCTAATTCATTCCAGAATTGCATGTAATCACCCGAGTCTGAAGCACCATAAACTGAAGTAAAATATCAAACAAGATTGTTAGATACATTCCTGAATTTGATAGTTAAAGTGAAAGCACCCAATATATAATCTTCCATAGTAACTACATCGTCTCTCCACATAACAATAATACCCCTGAAGCTCCCGTCGATGCCAGGTGTAAGAAATTACAACTAGAGTTTCCCCATAATGACCTAACTAGAGTATCATTAACCAATTTCCTTTTTTATTCCAGAATTGAACAAATAGTGACATTGTTTCTGATAATTGAATTGCGAATTGCAGAAACCTATTGGTCTTGGTCTAATCCCCTAATGTTCCAGGACATTATCTTATGATCCATAAGATTCAGATAAAACCCTAGTTCCAGAAATTGTATTAAAATCAAATGAAGAATGAGAATCACCTGAAGTATTAAGAGCATCAATTCTTTCCTCATCATCGAACGAGTCTGAAACAATCATTTCTTCGTCAGAATCATAAGACCCCAAGCCATCTTCATCTTCAATAATTGGGATTTACATATTAGTAGATGAATTTCTCTCATTTAGATTTTTACACATACTTCTAATGTTTGGATGAGCATCATAAATACCTATGATTTATTGAAGTTTATGTGAAAATCAATTTGAGAGTTCATCACCTTCTCCTCATCTGTTGGAACGCAGACGGAAATCATCGTTTCTTCCCGAGTTCTAACATGGATATCCATAAGAGTTAGATGCGTTTGTGCTGGATTTAATGGAGAAATGAGAGATATTGATAAATATCTTGGTATTACTCTATTGATAGTTGGAAACAAAACTAGAGATTTCAATCATGTTATGCAATCCTTTAGTTCTAGGCTCAAAACTTGGAAAGAGGAAACCATAAATCACTCTGCTAGGACCACTATGGTGAAAAATGTTCTAAATGGCTTACAAACACATCAAATGGGTAGTTTTATAATTCCTAAGAAAATGATTGATAAAACGGATTCCATTCAAAGGCATTTTTGGTGGGGATCATCAAAATAATAGAGGTCATTGTCCTATGGGTTGGAATAAACTTAGTATACTTAAATCTTTAGGTGGACTAGGATTCAGAAATCTTGAGCAATTTAATACTTCTATGCTAACTAAACTTGCATGGGAGGCTTGTAATGACAATGAATCTCTTTGTATGCATATTATTAGATCCAAATATGGTAAGAATGGTAGTTGACTTCATCTTGACAAGCTTAAGGAAGATTGTTCTTGGCTTTGGAGAAGTATATAGTCAGGTCTTGAAATTTTCCATCAACATTCCATGTGGATTGTTCAATGTGGCACAAAAAATAATATATGGCTAGATAATTGGATTATAGGTTACAATAGTCCACTTGTCCCAGTTATAGGAATTTCTAGCCTATAAATACTTATACCTTGGTTAGTGATCTTTTCCTCCCCAAAACTAGAGTTTGGGATAATGATCTTATTACCTATCTGTTTAATCAAGACACTGCTACTACCATTCTTAGTATGAATAATCCTTTATCTGGCCAAGATTACCTAGTTTGGAAGCCTAATAGGAAAGGTAAGTTCTCTGTCAAAAGTGCTTATAACATTTTGTGTTCTGATTATGTCAATAGTGCTATAAATGATGAAGTAATTCTTAGAGAGCTTTGGAAAAAGCTCTGGCATATGAGAGTTCCTCATAGAGTGCAGATGTTTCTTGGGTGTTTTACAAAATGGTCACACTCCCCTAATTTAGTTTACAAAATGATCACAACTTTAATTAGTGTTTACAAAGTGGCATTTTCCCATCCGATTTAAATGTTTGGAGAAAAACAGTGTGAATTTTGTCTTGAATATCCCTCCATGGTTATTGAGGTAATGGAGATGAAGTGGTGGTGGTTATGGTTATACCCAAGAGAGGAAGTGGTGAACCCTTCTAGGGAATTTGATGTAAGGATCCTGAATGCGTGCTGAAGTTGCTATATAGAGATCCTAATCTATTTCACCAGCAGCAACGACAACAACAACAACACATGCAAGCAACACCACCACCAGCGGCAAGCACCACCACCGAAAAGTCATACTAACAGTTCCATCAAAATCACCAAAGCCATACTTAACCACGATATTTGTTCATAATCCCCATTCCATTTCACTGATAAAATATACATGCAACAACCTTTAATTATGGATGCAAAATCACTGAACCTGAAGAACAATTTCCAAAATTAGGGTTTTAGAAACCAATCAGCAGAATTCACAATTGGGTTTGCATAAAATCGATTTGAAAAATGAACAAATTAAATGAAGGAAAACCCAATTTGGATAGATTTAGGGTTTATGAAAAAAAATTCCAAATCTAAAAACTAGGGTTTCTGAAACCAAAAATTGAAAAATCACAAACATGAAACTGTTACCTCTTAATTTTTATAGCTGTGTAACATCAATAACTCGTCGTGATGAAGAAGAATCAAAATAGTTACCACTGAAACTCACCCTTTTTCCGATTCTGAGAAGAAGAAGAACTCATCGAGAAAAATCGGAGGCACTTGAATGGGATCCAAAGTGTTTTTGGTTTTATTAAGTGTTTTTTAAGGGAAAATTATGTAATTCAGCCACCTGACATAACTCTAACTGCTGACATAACTCTGTGGTTAACAAAAAAATGACTATTCCCTAAATAGTTTGTAACAACATGACTAATTTGTGAACCGGAATAGTAAAGTGTTACTGTTTTTGTAAATGCCCTTGTTTCTTTGGAAATGCTTAAAAGATATAGTACCAACAAGAGAGAAAATTTCAGTTTATAAACAGGATATTGAGCATCATTGTAGTTTCTGTAATCATTACGTGGACACCACTAGTCATATTTTAAGATATTGTCCTTATGCTAGGTCAATCTGGTTATGTATGAATGTTAATATTTCCATTGTTTTGCTGGAGTTCAGTTCCTTCCAAAATTGGCTGGTAAGTTGGTTCACAAATCATGAAACTAATGAACATGATGTTGGTTTTGAGACAAAAAGTTATACTTGTAAACTGATGTGCACTATCTGGTACATTTGGAAAGATAGGTGCAATCTGGTATTTCTACTGCTAGGATGAACATGAGTCAACATGTGTTTTTAAAGGAATGAATACCACCTGATACGGATATGTCAAAATTAATATTGATGCTTCCTATATGTATGATACTAAAAAGAGCAGTGTTGGACTGATTATTCGCGATTGTGCAGGTACCATCTTAGGGGTCAACGGTGTTAATCTAGAGGAGGAAGTGGATGCAAAATGTAGATGGGGCAAAACGATTTGCTTTGGTTTTTACTTTAATTGAGGAGACGACCAGTGCGCAGGAGATTCCTTGAACCGAGCGAAATGTTCAACCTCACACGGATGCACTGCTTGCAAGAAGGGAGTGTTTTGAATTCGAGAGATCAATCTGTAGTACTCGCCTAAACCAAGACAATGGCCGTTCCCGAGTAAATTCGGTCCACAAGAGAGGATGGGTCGATCTGTAGGAGGGAAGGCCGAGAAATGTGTGGAATCAATGGTAATCAAGATTGTAGGTGTGTTGTGAATTCTGAATAAGATAAGTTCTGAATGATTGCTCAATTGAGAGTAATTGCTCAATTTATGAATTGTTGATTTCATGTTGTCTGTGAGACATGAAATCGTTGTTGTTTCAATCATGATTCAGAGACTTATTTATATTTCCGGAATTATAGACACCATGATTTCATGAAGTGTGACAGTTGATGGAATCAAAGAGTGGGGAAATGAAAATCGTGTTTGAAACCATTTGCTCATCGTGCGGAGACTTGGTTGATTTTCCATCCACTACTTTGTTAACTCCTTCAATCGATTGCACGACATTGGTCATATTCCATCGTGTGCATGAACACACGTGTCGTAGACCGCCGACCAAAACCCTAGTTAATATCCCCCATGTAACACGATTGATGTCTCGTGTGATTGTGGAGTTCTGCAACCAGACGTGTATTTAGTTAGTCATTGTTGACTTCATGACTTCATGGGACGATGAGTCCTTGTATTGTTGAGTCGAACGTGGTTCAAATGTTCGAGACTCATGAATTGAACATGTCTTGTTGAGACAGAGATATCATGTGTGAATAAGTTAACGTGAGCAAGTGTTGCTCATTAGATGAACCTGTTGAATATTGATAGTTGAACCAATATTATTTGGTTTGAGCAAGTATTTCTCGTCGAGCAAATATTGCTAGTTTGATGAATTATGGTAGCGTGACCAAGTAAAATATTAAATCGAATACTAGCAATTGAGCCGAGTATGATAAATAAAATGTTGATCACGGATCAACGTAAAATTATTAGCGTTTGAATCAGAATTATGAACCTTGAACTCAAAACCCTAATTTGATCAATTGATGATTTATTGAAAATAAATCACAGAATGAAGAAGGGATCAACTACATGGGACCGTGGGTCGACCATATAGTGCCCATATGCTCACGTGAGAAATTATTAAGGTCTTCTGAAGACCAGTTGATTTGTTGATGAAAGGATGATTAAATGCTGGTTTAATCATTTGTTGAAATAATGCTCGTCTGAGCCTTAGGTGATAAAACCTAATTAATTATGAAGATATGAGGGACCGACCAAGGGGTCATGAAACTGGCCTTGGGTGGTCACGGGATCAAATATTGATCGTTCCATGAAACTCCAAATTGTTTGGAAGAGTTTTGAACTTAATACGTGCAATCGTGCAAATTAGGTCAAATTGTGAAAATACGTGGGACCGTCTCCTTGCAAGCCAAAGAGCCAACCTTGGTCGGTCAAGGTAACATGCTAATGTCACCAAGGTGTTCGTATCTCAGTCCTGAGAATTTTTGATATTTTCTGATGTGCGTTTGAGCAATCATTTGAGAAAATATGAAGAAATTAGGGTTTTTGCTAAAACCGTCAAAACCTTCATGAAATGAAGGAAAATAATAAAAACTGAAGGAATCATGAAGTGTGGGACCGGCCATGGCCAAGGCATGGCCGTCCGGCCAAAAAGCCCGTCCCACAATATTTTCCTATTTTTTATAATTTTTTTCATGATTTTAAGGAAATATGATAAAACCAAGGAGTTTGTTGAAACCAAGGAGTTTTTTGTTGAAATCAAAGAGTTTCCATGAGATGAAGGAAACAAAAATATTAATAATAATAATAAAATAAGGGCATGTGGGACCGGCTTGGGCATGGTTGGTCGGCTAGGGCCCGGTCCCGTGAGTTTTCCCTTATTTTATGTAATATTTCATGATTTGAAGGGATTTTCATAATTTTGAAAGAATTTTCATAATTTGAAGGAAATATCATGAAATCAAGGAATTTCATAAAACCAAGGAAACATAAAAATAATAATAATAAAATAAGAGGTTTGTGGGACCGGCTAGGGCTTGACCGGCCAGCTTGGGCCCGGTCCCACAAGTTTCCTTAATTTTATGTATTTTTTGTGTATTTTCCCATAATTTGAAGTAATTTCATAATTTGAAGGAAACATCATGAAATCAAGGAATTTCATGGGATAAGGAAACATGAAAAAATATAATAATAATAAAATAGGGCATGTGGGGCCAACTAGGGCATGGCCCGGTCCCACGGGTTTCCCTAATTTTATATAATTTTTCATGGGATCAAAGAAATATCATGAGATTAAAGAGTTTTTCATGAAATTAGGAAAATAATAATAAAATAATGAGGAAACATGAGGTGTGGGGCCGTAGGGATCAAGGCATGGCCCAAGCAATAATCACGGCCCCACAATATTTTCCTTAATTTTATATTATTTCTTTGGTGTGAAGGAAACACCATGAAACTGAGGAGTTTCCTCAAAACGAAAGATATTTGTTCAAGTGAAAGGATTTTCATGAACTCAAGGAAAATAATAAAAAATATGATAAAAATATGAGACTGGCGTGAGATTGACCACGGCACGTCCGGCCGGTCAGTGGGTCCATGCTCCCAGCGCCTTGGTCAATTTTTAAATATTTATTATTTTCCTTCCTATTTTGCATAGGTTCATCGTCTCGTCGTATTTTGAAATACTTGTTAAATGCGGTGATTGTTAGTGCATCATCGTCGAGTACACTTGCACCATTTGAGTCGGGGCTTACTCGGAGGTAGCTCAGATGCCCGTGTGTTGAATATTTATTACTAACCCATGGAATACTGCTGGGAAGAACCATAAATTGAAGTAATGAAATATGATGAAAAATATTGAATATTTTCCAGGAATTCAGTTAATGAATCTATTGATTTTAAGAATAATTAATTGATGGCTCTATACTAGTACGATCGTCTAGGAGCGTTAATTATTCAGGAATTGAGTGTCATGAGCTTGTCAAGCGTCGTATTTCTTTCATATAGTCGGGAAAAACATTGTTACATCCTGAAGACGTTATTGCTCTATACTAGCAGGCAATCTGTCTAGGAGCCGTCTAATCTTTCGATTCATAAGATATGTCGTTGTCTCAGCTGAGAGACTACACATCTACATGTGCTCTGAGAGACAGTATTCTCAGTCAGAGATTCTTGTGGCATGAGCTTTCATGCTTTCAATAAGAGACATGAGCCTCAATGTTCATCTGATTGCTAGATCAGGAATACATATAATTATGGATTTACGATTTTAGCCTTTGTCGAAAATCCACCATCTACACAAAATTTGGAGCAGAATACTTTAAGTGCAAAGCATTGTTATTGGCAGTAGAATGATTGAAGATCTAGATTACAATAATGTGGTTTTTGCAGTGAGGAATCACAGATTCACTGGCATAATCAACATTTACTTTCAAACTGTTAAGAATAAGTTTTTTAGGTACAATTTCTGGTTTTGTAAGGCAGTTCATAAAGTAGTGTGGCTCATGCTCTAGCCAAAAAGAGCCAGACTTGGAGCAAACAATTTTTATTATATGAACCATCATCCTCCTGAAATTATATTATCAAGTTGACAGAGGATGACTATGTAAGCTTTCACTATCATTGATAAATAATCTTTTAGTTTCAAAAAGAATGTAGACAAAATTAAGCACAGCATAAATAAAGCTCGAGGACCATATACACAACCAGGACAAAAGATGGTTCACATTAGGTCTCAACTTTACCACTACCAACCAACCAGATTGATGGTCCCATATACACGACTCCAAAATGTGAGGAATCACAGCTTTCCTACTACAACTAGGTTTTCTTTGAAGCTGATGATGCGAACTGTAACTTTATCCTTCAGATACAAACTTCGAGCTAAAATAAGTATAGTGCAATACATTTGTGATTTTTTCTGGCCTTAATCTTTCCGTTTCCCTCCTTAGTAAAACTTCACCCTTTTTTTTAAAGCGCTTTTTCCCCTGGGGCAACACCAACATTTGTGATTTTTTCTTCTCCATTACCTGCTGCTTCTTTTTAATCTGTCAGATAATATCAATCAAATCAGTTTGACACCTTCATTACACTGAAAGCTGTACTGAACAAGGCTCTCTACCACACATGGACCGAAAGGAAAGCAGACGAGGGGACGAACCCTCGTCCCCTTTCTTTACTAGTAAAGATATTGGCAACATTCATAAACCGAAAGGAAAGCAGTTTAAGTGGGGACAAACCCTTTCTTTACTAGCATTATCTAGTACACTACTTCTGGGCCCAGATGAAAATCATCTGGGATGTGAAAATATAACAGACGAGGATGTTTCCCCACTACTAGAATCCTAAAAACAAAATCTACTAATTTTGAAACTTCAAATGAGTACTGTTTGTATGATAATAATAGCAACACAAAAGTTCTTTACCTTATACTCTTTAAGCAACTGCTCACTAGTTCTAGACTCCCCCTCAGAACAGACCACAGCACGTCGTTGTCTAAGGGCCTGCTGCCTTCGAGTAGGATCATCCTTGGTTTTGAAACAAATAGGAAGTCAGATATGGCAGAATGAAAATTTGTAAGTCATGCCCAAAGTTCAGATTAGAAGATAACCTTGTCAAGTGAATCCCTGAACTGGGATGCTGTGAATGGATTGAAACAGCGAGGAACCTGAACTGGTTTCCATACAACTCTGAAAAATTCATCACTTGAAATGACTTCGCGATAAAATGCGCATCTAGCAATCCCTTCTCTAGGTCGATCTCCCTTCCTCATTAGTTTATAAACAAGCTTTTTTCGTGCAGCCTGCCCCAAGATAATATGATTAGTAACACAGAAATCAAGCTTCACAGGAATGCAGGAACTCCCAATACAACAAAAGATTTCAACACAAGCATGTATGTTTACAATTTAGATATTCACTAGAAAAAACAGTTTTAGCCAACTCTATAGCAGATTACTAGATTAGTGATGGTCTCAAACTTCCAATCATGGGACACAAACCTCAACAACACTTCCACGAACTCCACTCGAGGTATTAATTACTACATTTTTATGTCTGGTAACGTC
Source organism: Papaver armeniacum (assembly GCA_023531295.1). Lineage (NCBI taxonomy): Eukaryota > Viridiplantae > Streptophyta > Magnoliopsida > Ranunculales > Papaveraceae > Papaver > Papaver armeniacum. The sequence continues at coordinate 16,862 of JAJJWW010005688.1, read as the reverse complement.
AAGATCTGATTTGAACATGTCCATGATAAGAGCAGTATTCCCATTAATAATCTTGTAAAGAGTTCCTTTCCTCTTACATTCCATCACAATCTTTTCAGCTTGGTTGAGACCCAGTATCACACCAGTTGCTGCGATCTGAAAAGCTGCCTGGGGTTCAAATGCAATAAAAATGTAAGTTGTCAACAAAACACAATAGTAATTCAACACACGTGCAAATTACCAGTAGTTGGATTTATATCCATCGTATAGATTACTCAAGTAGTAGAATACATCAAACCTTATTGTCTGCGACATTCTGAACAACGACAAATCCAGTATTGGGGAATGCAAGAGGGCCCCAAAACATCGCAAAACAGTAAGTGTTCTCAGGAGTGCAGTGGAGCATTTCATGTGAACCACTTCGTCTGGTTTCTTCTGTGGCATACACCGGTGTTGTCTGGTAACGCCTCCAACCAATTGAAATAGTGATTGAATCTCTTGTCTTCAATGATTTTGCGTGCCAACTATGCTGCTTAATCCTTGCCTGGAAGAACAGCACAACGTACATGAATAAGAAGTTCTGTAGACGGAATCATACAATAGGCAATACAGCATACTTTAACGTAATAAAAGTAAAAGTTAGAAGGCTTAACGACCTGCATATAACCAACATTTTCCTCTTCAGGACTGATACCTCCAACGAGAATAGGGTGACAGGGATCAAATGTTTCAACCATCTCAAAGGGAACATCACAAACTTCCAACATTACATAAGTCCCTTTCCCAATTTCGTCGACATTAGAAAACTGAACAGATTCATCAGGAGTGTCTATTTGGTCTAGACATTTGTCCCACAAAAGATCCGTAAGAGCAGGCATTAGAGCATAACAGAAGAGTTTCTTAACGCTCAATCCCTTCATTTTGGCAGTAGATGGTAAAGGGCAAGGATCAGCTAACTTTGTAATGCCAGCTATAGGGAAATCACCAACACCAGCAATATGTACCTAAAAAAATACACCTTTAGTCAATTCTTATATGGTTTTGTGACTTTTCTTCTACAAATTTGCACAAGTTTAGAAACAATAAAGAGAACCAACAGACTAGATACAAAATAGTTTTCAGATGAGACATTTCTATGCAAGATGCTATTTAGCCAGTATGTTATAGCTATCAGGAATGGTTTGATATGATATATGACAAGGTTGCTGTACAAGAATGCAACCACTCTATAGATCTGATACAGGGTGATCTGAGAGTCGGAATAACTACTCTAAAAGATGTGTACCTTAGTTCCTTTCTTAATATTACAGCCTCGAAGATAACCAGCCAAAGATATCTTTCTATCGCATTTTCTGTCCATGTGCAATCTTTCTGGAGGAGTAATATCTTCAAAATGATCTACCAGCATAGAAGGATGCGCAGCTCGCCATGACAAGGGATGCAATTTCATATCTGATATAAATCTTGCTAGTTCGTGAATTTGAGATTTCCTGTACCTGTTATTATAGACTGGATAAGAAACCACGATGAACAAGCAGAAATCCTACATTCCTACTAGATTGGCATATACAGTTCTCTTAATCCTCTTCTAGTGAGTTTATTGAATTCAAAATTGACGAACAATATCACAAAAATGTTATATGGCCCTAGACTCTTTGCTATATTGGAAAACACTTACATCCCACGGTCAAGACCGGATAAGTAGAATAGTTCTGCTCCATCATATATTTCAGTCCAGAATTGAAGCCTGAGACGCTGCTTGGTTTCACTCATTTTATCTTTATCTTCGAACTTATCCAGATGTGTAAGAACTCCCATAACCTTTGGAGCGCCGTGAACTTGTAAAAGGGTATGGAACTCAAATGTTTCCTGAAACCAACAAGGGTTCAAAGGAAAAATATAAGAAGAATAACCCTTCGAAGCTAGGATTTTTTGAAATTGAGCATATTAAAAGACATAAACGAGCTACTTAGAGTGTTATGTATGGAAGCAAAGCATGCAATCAGATAAAATTCGACTTGTTTTCTCTACTGGTGAAGACCAACCACAATTACCTATATGATGTAGCATGTATCTAGCTAGTATGTGAATCAAAAACTATAAATGTATAGAAGGAATCAGAGTCATAGAGGATTCTTATATTCTGAGCTTCATATAGTAATGACTTACCATTTCAAAGCCATAACTTGCATCAATAAGTAATAAGACTACATCAGCATACTTTGAGGCATCAATCATGCCACACACATCATTCGGGCACTCGACAAACTGTAGCCGCCTTTTCTTACCTAACAAAACATTCAATCAAAAGCATAATCAAGACAAATTAATCTTAGATTTCGTTGAGACAATTACGATCACACTATGACTGCATGCACCTGCTATGATGGTAATGGGTCCTCGGATGTCACTGAGATTTCGCTTTGTATAAAACTTGACTATCGATTTAATCAACAGGGACTTCCCAACCTAAAATATGAAATACCAGCATGACTACATTACTTTGAAAAACTAATTAATCGAAATAAACTGAAACTAAGCATAATTTTGATAAAAATTGAAAGATATAATTACATTGGGAGGTCCTTGAACTAGAATTACGTATGGAGCTTGTTCTTCTTCTTCTTCTTCCGAATCAATTTGGTGCTCCTTCTGATCACAAGTAGCTTGAGATTGTAAGTTGGACCTGGTGTTGGCATCATCGTCATCTCTCTTCCTCTTCTTTAAGGGTTCTCCAGGAACAGATTCACCTTTTGGTTGAGTACTAGAAGAAGAAAACGAAGCAGACACCATTCTAACAAGCCGACGACAGATGGGGCTTTCTCTCTTTCTTTTAATAAATTTTTTTTTTTACGGTGTCAGGGGGGAAACCGTCCCGTACCATAAACTCTGCCTAGTGAGTCGTGACCAAAATTTGGCCCTTCAACCTTTTTGGTTTGCCCTATAAAAATGTGGTTTGGGCTTAAACCAATTAATGAAAGCCAATATTATGGAATGCAAAATTTTGGTTTTGCCCTTTATAAATTTTGTTGATCGAAGATTTACTTGAATTATCATTTTCTTTATTATTCAAATCCATCGAAAAAACTATCGAGATGTATAATTGAAGTACTACTTTATTTTGATTTTGTACCCGGTTCGAAAAAATTTGGGAAAAACACCATGTTTGGTGAGTAAATAAAGGGGGAAGGAATAAATGGCACCGATGAAACCCCATCTTTTTAAATTTTGTTTTAACTTCAGTAATTTTGTAAAATTTCTTCAGAATTTGGTTAACGGCAGCAGTGGATAGTTGCAGATAGTTTATCCATTAGGGAAGAAGAGTACTAAACATGAAACTTGTATGTTTTTAAAAATTATCCTCGTGCTAAGTTCGCCCAATTAGGTTGATATTTTGTTTGATCCCTTAAGTTTAACTGGTCAGGAAAATTAAAAGAGACACAAGAATATTTAAAACTTGTACATCCCAACTCATGAGTCATCGATTCATTCCCAATGTTTAACAGAAATTGTGTTGATTGATTTAGGGCGTTGGCCACGATTGTGTTTCGACCATGATTTCTTATAAACCAATGTACTTGAAAAGGGATATGAGATTAGTATGTATTTTTATGCTTTCAACTTGAAAGTACCAGACTCAGAAGAGACCAAAACGTTTTGATTCCCCACACTTTCCTACTCGAACAGTTGTAACCAATTCACTCGCACTCCATCTTTTTGAATTGTTGTCTTTTTATATCAGTTAATGTTAATTTTTGACATTACTCATTACCTAACCTGTTAGTAGTAATTTCACAAAACTCAATCTTCTGATTCCAGTTTCAGAATGAAGGAGCACGGGATTAGAACCGAAGCATTTTGTGGTAAAATTAACGATCCCAAAGAAGAAATTATTTCAAATGAGGGAGAAATTGTTATCATGGAATCAAGTGCAGAACCTTCCAATTTTACCGAATGATAGCGATGAATAACAGTCAGATAATTTTGATTACCAAGTTCATGAGGAACTGAGTGAGAAACGAGATCCAGTAGAGGGGGATGAAGAAGGCCCAAAAAGAATAATAATAAGAAAAACATTATTAACCAATTATTGCATATTGAGGAAGTCAGTCATGGGTTATCCAGGGAAAATGGTAAAGTCCTAATTGGATACGAAGACCACATTGCTGCTGAAATTTGGCGTCAACGGGTAATGTCGATGTTGAAGTTTTTGGTAAAAGTTGTTTAGGCATCAACTATTCACCAATATATTTTTATTGTGTAGAATCCTGAACGCGACGCTAGAATTTTGAAGCTCCACAATCTACATGAAACAATGTCAAGTTGGCTGATGGACGAGGAATGCCTTGAGGTTCAAGAAATAGTGCAGATCGAGATTTATTTGCATTTGTGGAGATGTATTATTTCGAGACCGATACATTTCATCAACCCATTGGCGAAACGATAATAACCCAGACGACGTTGTCCATATTTTAGGTTTACCCGTGGTTGAAGATTCGGTAGATACTGGTTACGCCCCCAAGATTGATTGGAAACCCATGAAAGACTTAAGTTTGAATTTTCTTAGATGGAATGACGCCAAAATGGAGGTTCAGTCAAGATTGCTGCTAAATTACCTAAAAATAACCCAGATGGAGCACCTAAGAATAAAAAGAAGAGGTTGAAATTCTTCAGACTAACAAATCGAGGGACCGTTTTAAGGGGAGTGTGAAAATACCAATTCCTATATCCCCAGGAAAATCAAGTGAACTTCTACGACGTTCTTAATTTGTACTTGGTACGACGATATTCTGCACTAACACGGAACTTGGTGGATACTAAATACCTTCAATTGTTTCAAAATGTCCATGTTGTTAGTAGATATTCATGGGGCACTACTTACCTTGCATTTTTAGTCAAAAATTTGAGAGAAGCTTCTCGGGAAAAAAATATCGACAAATGAGTGGTAATATAACTCTTCTCCAAGTAATAAATCTTTGATTCCCTTTGATAATTGCAATGTGGTTTTATATTGTTTAACCCTTGATTTAGTCGAGATTAGGATATTCTTGATTAGTAGTTTTAGACTTGGTTACTTATATGCGGTTGGTAATTATGTAAGTATGGGCTAATTAATTACCTTTGTGTATAGGTTTTGATATAAGAACATTTTACAACATTAAGGAATAGGTTTGTGAAAAATAAAACAGGGTATGGTATGTGTCCTCGCACCACCAATCTCGAGACTTGGTGTGCATAAGGGTGTTGTTTGGTTACACGAAGTGGAATGATAATAAGAATGTCAAATTTAACCTTATATCGATTTGAGAGATGCTTATGAAAAAAGAACCAATGTCTCTGTACCATGGATTCTTACTTTATTGTGGTGGGTACGTTTATTCTGTTATTAATTTATGTTATTAACAAATACCAAAACTAAGGCTATTCTGTTATTAATTTGCGTTATTTCCCAACACCAAGACTAAGGATTTTCTAGGAACATGGTTTTCAGATAACTACGTAATAATATCTTTTCGAAAATCAAGTAATTCGTGTCAACTGATAAGCACATATATGCTACATTTTATACCCATATTTATATTTGTTAGGACTCAATATTTCGACTAATAATATTATTTTAGTGCTTTTGTAGAAAGTACGAGTGAATCCGATCGCAGGTAAAATATATGGCTAAAGTGGAAGTTGAAAGTGCATTTGCATCTAGAGTGCCACCTGCTTGGCTACTTATGACATAATACAGCCAGGGACACCACTAAATGGAACAAGACTCTCTTCTACATTTGTTGGTAACGGAGATTGACGCAGCAAGACAAGGAGGTGGTGCAGTGGCCTGAATTGCTACCGGATGGGTTAACGGACTGCATGTGGCTGTGATGGGGTTTATCCCAGTTTTGCTGTTAATTCATGAGGCCATTTATGGAGATTTGAGAGAAGACATGTTGTCTACTATTAATATTAATGCTTGTGACAGTGGTGAATTTCTATCGTGAACTTTTGGTTTCTGACTGAGAGCAGTTGGCTTAACAACAATATATCAATGGAATTAAGGGTTTAGTCTGAACTGGGGTTTTGTATTCTCATATTAGATGTTTAACGGTGACTGATTAAGGTGTTGGGGTCATGAATGGTTAGCAAGGACTGTTGTTGCTGTGGTTGGAGAGAGAAGATGAATCGCAATCGATAGACGAGTTTTCGTAGTCGTCGGGAGAATGGAAGAAGCCGCTGTGAACTGAGACGTTATTGCAATTGGTGTGTTGTGTTGCCTGTATATGAGGTCGGTGATTGGCTATTCTGCTGAGATACCGGTGTTGGTCGAAGTGGTGTTTACGGAAACAGATCAAGGGATCAAGTTTGCATGAATGAAGAGAATGGAATGCAATGGATTTGAAGACCTTTTTCCGTCAGTTCTGGAGACGGTTAAACAACAGAATTTGGGGGTTTAGTTTGGCAGTAACCAGCCATGGTTCCTGGTATCGATTGCTCGAGATGAATTAACTGAATTCTCAATCGAGAACCTAGCTAAAAAACAATGGTTGCATGGGCATTTTATGAGTTTGAATCATTAAAAGACATGGGTCTTTTCCTCCCTGGATTTTGTACTGTGAAAGCAGCTGACATTTCAACTTCTTTTCTCTTTCTGTCAACCATCTCAATCTTTATTGAGCATGGGTCGATGTTCGGGAGACGGGAATGGAGATGAGTTTGATCTTTGAATTTTATTGTTTATGTTGTGAAGAACAATGATGGGTATTGGTAATTTATTATGGATTGAATTCATCGATGGCTGAAATGGGTGCTAGCTTAATTGGTTGTTTAAGGATTTGCTGGTGATATTGGAGGAGTTTGCAGTTGAGAAAAACAATGGAGTTGGGAGATGAATTGTATGTTGATTGACGTGAATCAAACGATGATGTATTCCAACGGTTTGAGATGGTCTTGCCTTATTGCAGCTGATAAAGGCGTTGCTTGGAGTCTGCAGTTGGCAGTGGAAGGAACTGAAGTGGTCAGGTAGTTGGCAAAGAGGTGCAGTGGCCGGACTTTGAAAATACGGTCTGAATTTGGAAGTCAACAAGTTAGGTACAACGGGATTGAACAGAAATAGGAGCTATGGCCGATGCTTAGCCGGACAGAATGGAAGTGGTGATGTAACGGATCAGATGGACTGGGCCTTGGCGCTTGGGAAATACCTGCTAGGTCTCAATCGGATGTCTAACAACAGTTGTTATTTAAACGAAGAGAGACAGTGAAGAGAAGGAGGCCGGTTGCAGAGCCGAGAGGAGGAAGAGAAAAGAAACAAAGGGAGGTGCGGCAACAGAGACGAAAAGAGGATTACGGATTGAAGTTCCATTGTTTCAATTCTGATTTGTTTTGTTTGTGATTCTCTTAATATATTTATGGCTTTTGAGAAAGCCATGTCTTGCTTGATTATTGTAACTAGGGTTTTATAGGTTGAAACCACTTGGAGTATTAGGCCATTTTGGAATTGAATAAAATTGAGCAAAGACTATTATGATTTGATTATATTAATTCTTGATATTGTTTATCGATTTATCGAAATATGAGTTGTTGCTTCACCGGTTTAGTATAGCCTTTGTGCATAATTGTTAGGATTACAAATATATTTGTCTCATTGTCTGATATTTCATGCTTGGGTTAATCCTTTGATGGGGTATGCTTAGAATATCCAGGTATTATTTGTGAACCTATATTTAGTTTCGTACAATTTTATCACTAATACAATTTGATGGTGCATGCTTGGGTTTAGTCTTTTGATGTGCCATGCTTAGGGTGTCCCAGTGATATTTGCGACTCTAATACATATAATATGTGATGTCGATAGAAAGAACGATAATTAAATATTCATGAATTATGTTTCATTTCAGTAATTGAATAGAAATAGTGGTGGATACCATGAAACCGTGGTTACCGACTTTTCCTTTGGATTCATTTTATTAGTTTATTATAATTTTATTATTTCATTTTCAATCCTAAAAATCCAAAAATATTTTTCCGTGTTAGTTTTATTAGAGATATTGATTATCAGTATTTCCACCGCTCCCTGTGGGTTCGACCCGTACTTGCCTCTGTCTACTAGTTAGATATCGTGCGATTGCGGTTATTATATAAATACCTGGCGAGATTGGGGTATACCAGATTAATTGGGGTATACCCAATTTCAAGGGGACATGGTGTGTCATTATTAAAAAGGGTGATTTTACTTTAATACCCTTGAACTAATTAAATCTTAAAAATAAACCCATTTCTTAATTTCATTAACCCTAAAATTAAAAAACTAACCAACTCTTAATCTTCTCTTCTTCTTCATCTTTATCTTCCATCAACCAAAGCCATATAAAAATCTTCAACTTTGATTTTCCAAAAAAATTGTTGACTCTACCAGCGAAAAGAAGACTATAAATGATATTTAAACTCAAACCCATCAATGTGTTGTGTGATTTGATTGTTATATTAGGTTAGAAATCGAAAATTATGATTTACGTGTTTTTGGTCGACAAGGTCGTAACATGCATATCTTGCCACTTTTCATAACAGACCATGGCGCGGCAAAATTTTTCAACAGCCCGGGCGGGTATTTTTTGAATACCTTGCTTAGGCCAAATACAACCTAAGGGTATTTTTGAATACCTTGCTCCGGCCAAAAACAAATGGAAGGGTATTTTTGAATACCTTGGCCAATAAATTTTATGTCATCTCCTGTATGTCAAAAAACAAAAGTCGGCAAGGTCGACGATGAAGATCATGCCGGCCACTTTTGGCCGGCGAGGTCGACGATGAAGATCTTGTCGGCCACTTTTGGCCGGCGAGGTCGACGATGAAGATCTTGTCGGCCACTTTTGGCCGGCATGATCTTCATTAGTCGACCTTGCCTACTTTTCATACTTTCAGAACTGAAAGTTTTGATTTATTCTTTGATTTTGAGTATGATTTCATATAACAGATTTGCAATCCCCTTTTTAGAAGTATTTCGGTTGTGTGCTTCATTTTCGTTGCAAGAGATATTCTCAAAAAAAAAAAAAAAAAAAATCATCAAAAATCATCCCACAAAAGTTCAATCAAAAACAAAATTTCATAACTTAAAATTAATAAGTTTTAATCTATTCAATCAATTTAAACTTAATTAATTAATCTAATCAAAATTTTAGTGTTAATTAAACGAGGGCAATTTTGCCATTTTGAAAATATTTGGTTAAGGGGTGACCTCTTTTACTTCAAAATGACCTTATTTTGTCTCATTGGGTATACCCCAATTAGTTTGGGTATACCCCAATCTACGCTGTATAAATAGGTGTTCTTGGAATCCTATCAATTTTTTAGCGCCATTGCTAGGAGCGAGTTTGTGGAATATAGTAGTTGGTATTTTGTACATAATTTTTATTTTATTTTATTTTCTGTACATAGCTTTTTTTTGCTTTTATTGTTATATTTTTTTTTAAGTTCTTTTTACGTAGCTTATTTGATTTTTCATAGGTACCTTAGTCTGAAGAGCGGCGATTGGAGTCAACAACTGGCCTAAAGGAAGTACTTGATATTCTCGCAAAGCTTTTACAAGGTGAGTTATTGAGGATTACTTTGTATAATGGTGTCCAGCGAGTTGACTTCTTTTATAGCTTTTTGGAATCTTACCAAAAGAGCTGAGACAGATGAGTCATCTGATATTTCACATGAGGAGTATGCATATGCACCTTCTCATTATCAAGAACCTGCCGTGTGTGTAAATAATGATTGGAATTATTCTCTTAGGTATGATCATTCCGGACCTTGTGAAGGTTATGATCATTACCAACCTTACCCTGATTATGAGCCACAATGTGTTGATTCCAATGATTATTCACACACTTCTCCGTCACAGTATGAGAGAGATGATCAATCTTACTGTGACCCATCTGCATCACAACTATCTTTGTTAGAACACCTTAATATTGACATTGCCGAATAGACCAAAGCTAATGAGTTATTTTTTGTCGAGCTTAGTAAAAGCCATGATTATATTGCTCAACTTGCTGAAAAAAATGATTTATCGATTGCTCAACTAACACAGTCGTCAAAAGATTATGGTCTTACAGAGGAGACAAGTTTTAATTTTTCTAATAATATTTATGATGAAACCGCTTTAGCTAATGAATCAATGTGTATGGAGAATGATGATGAACTTCATAGTTGTGATCATAGGAATAGAGACATTGTCATACCAAGTGAAGTTGGTGTATTTAGTCCAACTCCTTATCATGTTAATGATCACTCGCCTATTCAAAAAGATGAGTTTAGGATTGAGGACACCATTCTTTTAGACGGTGTGACATATCAGTGCTATAACAATGATGCTTATGAAGAATATGTTAATTCTGAGGAAACCGTAGTTAAGTATAACGATTTAGAGACATTACACTCTATCTATAAGGTTTCTTTTAATCATCTTTATTGTGATATTCCTATTGATTCATGGGTTGATGATGATTATGATGATGATTTAGTACAGGGTCACAAACCCATTGGAGAAGTTAATATACCTAGAATTGTTAGCACAACTTTTCAGAAGATTCCTAATTTTGGATTAGAACTGCGTGCTTCTCCAATATTACTAGATTATTTTGCATCTCGTGACTTCGCTTTGCATGTGCATGACTCCCAGATCATTTCAGTTCTTAGCTCTAGCGAACCCTTTAACTCGGTTATTTTTGATCAAAATGATACATCCTCTGCAAAAACCAGGTTTGGGGGTAGCTATTTCCTTTTGATAATCTCTATATCTTTACGTTGCTTCAGCGAGGATTTGAGGTTGTCATCGGTTGTATATATTGTGCTCTGGGTTGATCCCCAAATATTTAGGTTGTTGGTATATGGAGAATCTTGTTTGTATATTCCAGTAGGTATGTCTATTTTCTTGTTTTATTTTTATTTGTTTATTTTCGCATATTATGAATTTCCCATCTTAATTTTTACGTTGGATGACTCAATTACATAGAGGACAATGTAATGTTTAAGTGTGGGGGAGTGGTTAAGTTTTTACTTTTCTTTTTCAGGATTTTCTTGCAATTTATGACCAGCTATTGAGCGGGTCTATTCTTTTGTTTTCTTATCACTTTCTTATGACCAGCTGTAGAGCGGGTCTTTAAAAGATAATAAAAAAATAATATATGATGACCAGTTGTTAAGCGGGTCGGTTCTTTTTCTTATCATTTTATGACCAGCTGTGGAGCGAGTCAATTTTCTGTTTTGCTCGAGGACTAGCAATATATAAGTGTGGGGGTGTTGATAAGCACATATATGCTAAATTTTATACCCATATTTATATTTGTTAGGACTCGATATTTCGACTAATAATATTATTTTAGTGCTTTCATAGAAAGTACGAGTGAATCTGATTGCAGGTAAAATATATGGCTAAAGTGGAAGTTGAAAGTGCATTTGCATCTGGAGTGCCACCTGCTTGGCTACTTATACCATAATACAGCCAGGGACACCACTAAATGGAACAAGACTCTCTTCTACATTTGTTGGTAGCGAGATTGTGAATCAAGACATGGAGGTGGTGCGGTGGCTTTGAATTGCTAGGATGAGTTAACGGACTGCATGTGGCTGTGATGGGGTTTATCCCAATTTTGTTGTTAATTCATGGGGTCATTTATGGAGATTTGAGAGAATACATGTTGGCCGCTCTTAATATTAATGCTTGTGACAGTAGTGAATTTCTATCGTGAACTTTTGGTTTTACGATCGAAGCAGTTGGCTTAACAACAATATATCAATGGAATTAAGGGTTTAGTATGAGAACTGGGGTTTGGTATTCTCATATTAGATGTTTAACGGTGACTGATTAAGGTGTTGGGGTCATGAATGGTTAGCAAGGATTGTTGTTGTTGTGGTTAGAGAGAGAAGATGAATCGCAGTCGATAGACGAGTTTTCGTAGTCGTCGGGAGAATGGAATAAGGCGTTGTGAACTGAGGCGTTATTGCAGTTGGGGGTAAGAAGTAACAAATGGTTTGGTGAGTCTCGAATGGGTCTGCTGCTGCAAGAGATATTATGAATAATTTCGAGGACGAGATACCTGCGAAGTGATATTGTGCTGGCTGTATATGAGGTCGGTGATTGGCTATTCTGATGAGATACCAGTGTTGGTCGAAGTGGTGTTTACGGCAACAGATCAAGGGATCGAGTTTGCATGAATGAAGAGAATGGAAGGCAATGGATTTGAATACCATTTTCCGCCAGTTCTAGGGACGGTTAAACAACAGAACTTGGGGGTTTAGTTTGGCAGTAACTAGCCATGGTTCCTGGCATCTATTGCTCTAGATGAATTAACTGAATTCTCAATCGAGAACCTAACTAAACAACAATGGTTGCATGTGCATTTTATGAGTTCGAATCATTAAAAGACATGGGTATTTTCCTCTCTGGATTTTGTACAGTGAAAGCAGCTGACATTTCAACTTCTTTTCGCTTTAATCAACCATCTGAATCTTTATTGAACATGAGTCGATGTTCTGGAGAGGGGAATGGAGATGAGTCTGATCTTTGAATCTTATTGTTTATGTTGCGAAGAACAATGATGGGTATTGGTGATTTACTGTGGATTGATTTCATCGAAGGCTAAAATGGGTGCTAGCTTAATTGGTTGTTTAAGGATTTGCTGGTGATATTAGAGGAGTTGGCAGTTGAGAACAACAATGGAGTTGGGAGAGCTGAACTGTATGTTGATTGACGTGAATCAAACGATGATTTATTCCAACGGTTTGAGATGGTCTTGCCTTATTGCAGCTGATAGAGGCGTTGCTTGGAGTCTGCGGTTAGCGGTGGAAGGAAGGCGAAGTGGTCAGGTAGTTGGCAAAGCGGTGCAGTGGACGGACTTTGATAATGCGATTTGAATTTAGAAGTCAACAAGTTAGGTCCAACGGGAACGAACAAAAATAGGAGTTATGGCCGATGCTTGGCCGGAAAGAATGGAAGTGATGCTGTAATGGATCAGATGGACTGGGCCTTGGCGCTTGGGCAATACCTGCTAGTTCTCAGTCAGATGTCTAACAACAGCTACTATTTAAAAGAAGAGAGATAGTGAAGAGAAGGAGGCCGGCTGCAGATCCGAGAGGAGGAAGAGCATAGAAACAAAGGGAGGTGCGGCAACAGAGACGAAAAGAGGATTACAATTTGAGGTTCCATTGTTTCAATTCTGATTTTTATTTGTGATTCTCTTAATATATTTATGGTTTTTGACCACTGTATATAAATTGGCTTCAAAAGTTGTCCCAACTACCCCTATGACCAAGCTAATTAAAAAACTAAGCCTAGAATGGTACTAAACAATTCACACAATAATTTCGAACCATGTTTTAGGGCATACATAAAAAATTCTGGCATATCAAATAAAGGATAAAAGCGGGTCATTAGATAGTAATCTTACAACCTCTTATCCATATGTTTTGCTTAATGGCAAAACTGCTCACTCATATTTTTTTGAACTTTAAGTTATTTTATTTTTTTAAGTATAATTAATAAGCTGCAATTCTTCAAACGCTTTGATTATTTTTTAAGTATAGTCAGATCTTTGGTTGGTAACCTAGCAACAAGCTGGGCCCCAAAACCTTTTTGAATAACAACCCCTAATCTATGGAAAATAAAACTGCATAGATCACTACTAACATCATTACTAACTAGACAATTCTTCAAACGCTTAAAAAAACACATAGTATCTTCACTAATCTCCCTAGAGTAAAGAAGGCTAAAACTCCCGATCCATAGCCATGTGAAACACATTCATCCAAATATTTAGTATGTTTGCGCGATACGGCTTTGAGATGGCTTGGCCTAGGATGAAAGCACGAGTACCTTCACCAGTGAAAGGCGGGACACCTGTGATATCCATACACACATCTTGACCACTTTACCAATTATAAACAATTAAGCGCGGGACCCGACCTTGTAACAAATATTTTCAATTACATCTCGTACAAGGTCATGTCAAAACTTGAGCCCAACATCTTTGGCACAATGGAGTGTATGATCGTCAAAATATCCATAGGTCTATTGCGGCTTGAGCACAACTCATCCTCGACAAACAAGGGAATGCCAAGCCTGTAAAAAACTATCGCTCTAAACTGTCTAGGCCCAAGGCATTGATCCAGCCCGCTGATGGGTACGACCAAAAGATAATCTTGTGCATGTTTAACCCGGTTACGTTGCAAAGAAGATGCCTCAGGGGCTTTTATTAGAAATCAAAGAAGGAAATTTTACATCGAGGTGGTGGTATCCTAGGGACAAGTTGTGAACCGACCCCCTTTTTAATAGCAATTTTTTATTATTACTAATATTATTATAACTTTTTTTTAGAAAAGGATGCCGCTAAAATGTACTACTACATTAGTTGAACAGTTTGCCGTGCTAGCCTACCAGCGAGCCTCATGAGGAACCATCAAAGGGAGCCGAAGTAGATAGGGGATTGATTATGTCGCAAGAGGAGCAAGCTAACTCTACCTTCCATGTCAAATTCTGCAATATTGCGTCATCGAAGACTCGAACATAGGACCTCCTGGAGTGCATCAAACCTTTGAGGAACGGGGATGACCAGCTGAGCTAGCTACCCATTATTTTTAAAATTTTATTTTTTTATTTACAACACACTGGGTTCGGCTGACATGTTATCAGCCTAACTTAAGTGTTCTGAAAAAAGTATCTAGTTTCGGCTAACAAGTTATCAGCGGAACGTCACTCTATAACTTTCGAACTTAGGTTTCGCTGATTCGAGCAAAAAAATAAGACAACCGAACTTAATGTTGTTCTTTATAAAGCAAAGTTCGGCTATCATTTTCGTGTGAAATTATCAGCCGAACTTTTCATCAACACCTTCAGAATGGGGGAAAAAAAAGCAGTTCGACTGATAACTGATAATTCGTTTCAATTATCAATCGAGCTTAATTCTGTAACTACGAAAAATTTCATTTTTTTAATCAAAAACAAGAAAATAAGTCACGGGTTTGTGAGAAATACTTTGTATTAAGCATTTGGATGGGTATAGGAAAGCGAGAAGGAAAGAAAAAAAATAAAGAAAATAAAGCTCGATTAGAGCTTAATTCTCAAGCATGCTCAAGACTATCTTTTAGCGGTTCCCATTAGCGGGCTTAATCAATGCCTTGGACCTAGATAATTTAGAGTTTGTGCTTTGCTATCGTTTGGGTATTCCTTTGTTTGTTGAGAATAGTTTATGCCCAAGTTGCAACAAGTCTATGGATATTTTTGAAGATCACGCGCTTCATTGTGCTAAAGATATTGGATATAAATTTTTCCATGATGTTGTTCGTGATACTGTCGTAGACATTTGTTACAAGGATAATGTTCATGTGCGCAAGGAGGTTTCTCTTGGTCTTCAGTCGGATAATGGCAAAGATCTAAAACCTGCTGATATCCTTGTCCTTAACTGGGAAAATGGGCAAGATGTACGTATGGATGTTACGGTGTCTCTCCATTCACTGGTGATGGTGTCCGCTCTTTCTTTCCTAGTAAGGCTATTTCTGGTGCGGTTTCACGTAAACGTACCAAATACTTGGACAAGTGTCTTTAGCATGGATATAGTTTGGGTGTTCTAGCCTTCTCTACCCTAGGGGAGCTCGGTGAGGACACTCGATTTTTCAAGCGTCTAAGGAGGCTGTTTGGTTAGCAATGACGCTAGTAGTGGCTTAGGTAGTTTCATTTTTTATCGTTTAGGCGTTACAATTCAAAGAGGAGTTGGGGCCCAACTTGTCGCGTCATTAAAATATGAATAAAAAATTTCACAATTTCAAAATAAATAAATAGAAAATTAAATAAATTAATAAATTAGCCGAGGATAACAATTAGGTGTCATAGAATACCCCTTACCACGCCACCTTAGTTTAGTCTTTTTATATGCCCTAAAATTTTCATATATGCCCTAAAACGTTCAGAATTTATCTCGGAAGCTATAAAATGAAGAATGACAAAGCAAGGGTTCTTGCAGACAGTAAAACTCAAGGACCGCATACACAACCAAGAGGTTTTTGAAGGTGGTTTAAACATCCTGGCATTTTTAGGGGTGACCCCAAAAAAATTAGGGGCGACACTAAAAGACAAAAAAGGTCACCCAAACGTAAATCTAAGCTACCCCTTATCTTCGATTTTTCGAAATGGCCAATATGCCCTTATATAATCGGGAGCCTACACCATAATCGGTAGGTTAAATTGAAACTATACCTCTGATTATTGTGTAGAATACTTAACTAATAATCCCTTTTATAATCGGTAGCTTATCCAACTTGTAAGACTACAGGTTATAAGGAGCCCCATATTCAACCTTGGCAAAATTCCATAGGTTTTGAGGGTGCGAGAGCCAACCATAACCACTTGGCTTGATATGTGGATGTAGCCATAATCGGAAGCCTAATAGGTTACACACACTACCGATTATAAGTTGCCCCAAAATGAGTTTTTTCTAAAATCCTTCACGTAATGAATTTTGAAATCTACCATAATCGGTAGGGTATATAATTATATAACCCCCCGATTATAACGAGCCCAGAATCCAACCTTTGCCATATTTCATAGGTTTTGAGTGCACCTGACTATCCATAACCACTTGGTTCGTGTTTTGGATGCAGTGTTAATCGGGAGTTAAATATATTACCAAACCATCCGATTATGGGTTGCCCCAAAATGAGTTTTTTCTAAAATCCTTCATTAAAGGAATTTGAAATATACCATAATCGGTAGAGTTAACAACTTAACAACCTACCAATTATAAGGAGCCCCAGATCGAACCCTTGCCAAATTTCATAGGTTTTGAGTGTACGAGCCGAGGCATAACCATGTGGTTCGTGATTTGGATGTAGCCATAATCGTAAGCCAAATTGGTTCCAAA
>JAJJWW010005687.1:0-29365 GCA_023531295.1 Papaver armeniacum | reverse complement strand
ATAGATGTTGATTCAGCGTCATAGTTGTTGAAGTTCTGTAGCCATAACTGATAGGTGTAGAATACACCGTTTTTACTATATAGAGTTTATGCTTTCTTTGCTATTTTTCGTGTGAATTATGTATCTTATGTGTGAATTTGAGTTATTAGGTGCTCGGGAGTCGCACGGAGGAAAAGAAGAAGGAATCACCCAATTTGAGCCAAAAGTACGAAAAGGTCATTTACAGAGGTTGATATATGGAGCCAGCCAAGGTTAAGGGGCAGCCCAATATGAAAGATTACTAAATGCACCCCGTCCTACACATTCAGGGCACCCATCGCCTCTACCTAACCCTTAAAGGGCCTAAACTCGAGAGTGTTTCTCTCAAGCATTTTGCACATCCCCGAGTAAAGGAGGAACAATGGTCACAATGTGCCTTCTACTAAAACCAAAAAGTCGAAATTTAGAGATAAATCGAGAAAAATGAGGTGATGAAAGTGAAATTCGAGCTTCTGATTTGTTGTTGAAAATTGATGAAGACACAGAAAGCGGCGGATGGATCTATGGATTAATTTCGTAGATGAGAGACCGAGAAGAACCTGGGTATGTATTGAAGGATTTGATGTTACATCCGTGAATAAGAGAATCGAGTTGAAGGGGGGTTTAGAAGCGGATTCGAGTTAGAAATGATTGGCGAGAGTTGATGGTGAGGATTAGAAATGTAGACAAGTTCGATAGAATGAAGTATGAATTTCAGATCGATTAAGAAGGGGTTTCAGTTGAATTAGGAATTGATAAAGCATCAGGAGAAGAAATTAGGGCTTGCTGTCGATTTAGGGTTGTTGATGTTCATGGAGATTGAAGTATGAGAAATGGAGATAGTGAAGCAGATGATGATGGCAGCTGTGCAGGTGCAGTGGTTATTTGTCCGAAAGAATGGTGTTATCTCGAATGGGTTCGATTGAGCTTGAGAGTATGAATTGCAGTATTGGAGTAGTTACCGGGTTTTGTAGTGGTGCTTGTTATGAGGTCAGTGCCGCAATGAAAGTTACGGGGGAGTTAATGGTCTTGAATTGGCGGTGAGTTGGTGGCTCGGTGGTTTTGAGTTGAAGTTATAGGACCGAGACACAAATGGTTGGTGTTGTGATGGCTTGAGCTTACTCGGGAGAGAAGATTCGGAGGAGCTGCCATTGTGAAGATCACAGCGGAATCAAAAGATATGTGAAATGGAATTGGTAAAGGCTAGTCTTTGTTGATCTTTCAGTAACGGGATCTCGGTATTGTTGCTAATGGACTAAGCTACAGAGTGAGTGTTGTCATTGTGTGACAGGAGTTGAATGGAAGAACACTGATGCTGTGACTGGTTATGGGCTTGGTGCTGTAATAAGCAAACTATGAGACAGTGTGCCTGTGGAGCAGCTATTGGAGTTGGGATTGAGCATTACGGGGAGGTGTGTCTGAGATTGCAGAATTGAAGCAACTCGGGCTAGTTAAGGCGGAGCAAAGGATGCTTCTGGCTGGTGGAGGTTAGGCCTTTGGTTGAGTTCATAAGGTGCTGCCATATTATGGAGTTGAAGCATCGGGAGATGGCAGGTCTGATTTTTTCCCAGAGAGCTGGGTCTCTGTGAATTGACAATAGGTGGACCGGCTTAGCTGCAATGGTTTGTGTGGTTATCGATGAGATTGCGGCTATGCCCGGTGGTATTGCAAATGTTGGCGAATGTGAATGGCTTACAAGGCAGAGATGGCTAAAGACCGAGAGGGAATGGTAGTCTAATAGAAATGGAGATTGAGATGAAGATCTTTGGACTTAGGTGTGAGGCAAGAGCCGTGCCATTGGTTGCGAGTTAAGATTTGGGCTCAATATTGCCTGGGTTGTTGCACTGAATTGGTAGGCGAGTGCAAATGGAGGTTCTTTGTGTCGTGTGTGGTGGTAGCCAGTGTATTGCAGTATTCGGAGTGGTGTCATGGCTTGTAGCCGCAGTTGGCAGCGAAGGCATTGGTGCTGCTGTGTAGTTATGAACTGGAGCAAGTGATGGTGATGGCTGGCTTAAGCTGATGCTGAGAATTGTGCAGGCCATTATGGCTGGAAATGTGCTGGTAAAGCACAATCATTGTGCTGCAGAGTTTGGCCTCTGCAATGGATCAGGCCAATACAAGTCGGCCCGATTAGACACCAAAGCCATCCGAGCCTCTGCCGACTCGGACCACGACTCATCCAACTCACCACTCGACTCTCCCCGACCCGATCCAACTCGTGGCCGCCGTTCCGACCCGTTGACCCGACCGATCCAACCGTTGACCGGTGGTCGGCGGACTTTGCCGGTCACCGGGAGCCGATTTCCGACGACTTTTCCGGGCCGGATTCCGGCCATAATCCCGCTTTTCGGCGAGCGTTTTGGGACAAAATTTCTACACTGGGTTTCTCTCCATGGTGGGCGGGTGAATTTCCAACTAATGGACTTTGAAGACAAAACCTAGTTTTGGAAGGAGAAAAAGAATATAAAAGGGAAGACTTCTACAATGTTTTGGACACCACGTTTTATTATTCTCTTCTCTACTTTGTTCTAGGGTTTTTACCATGAAGTTTCTTCTCTTTCTTCTTGTGATGAACTCCTTGAATATGAGTACCTAAGTTTATTATTGGTTATGGAATAGTTGGATTTCACAAAGCATGATTCTTTGATTCAATATATTAGTTTGTCTCATATTTATACGTTTGCAATTCTCTGAAAATATTGTTTTATGATTGATTGATTGTTTTGTCAAGTTGCAAATTGCTACAAACTTCTAATCACATCTATTGCTAGTTTAGGGTTTATTATACGCAAAAGTGATATTCCTTGGATACAAGTAGCATAATATGATTATAGTTTGTAGTGATATATTCTTATGATCATATGTGAATCGTAACCTTTGTTAAATTGAATTAGTGCGCTTTCCACGTTCAATTGCTTTGATTGGCCTGATTTCATAGAACTTAATGCATCTAGGGAATTAAACTTGATTAGTGCTTTTACACGTTAGGTTGTTCCTTTAGGTAGAATTCATATTCGCATCTTTTAATGTGTTTGTTGATGACATGAGGAGATTTGCGGGATATTCTTGCGATCAAGATATTCTAGGGTCTTTGATAAAGTTGAGATTAAATATCAATTCTAGTTATTGTGAAAAGCATGTTAGTGAATGAAAACGAAATCCTTAACCAATATTTCTTATCCTTGAATCTGTTTGCTTATTTGTTTCTTTGCTTTTATATTTATTTTACTTTCATATAATCAGAAAATACCCGGTATTTTATATAGGGAACCGAAACAATTTGACAACCTAGACCTCTCTGTGGGATCGATCCTTTCTTGCCCTTGCTATATTTATATTTTAAGTAGTAAGAAAGTGTAATTATATTTGTGTCGCTTACGACAGCGGTCAATAACAATGAGAAAACAAAAGCTCTTGATCATTGTTATACAATGTCATAGTATTATTACACAGCATCAAAGTTGAAAAGGCGAGGGTACCCAAATATACCTCAAGCTAAAACTTTTCCTACCTATAAGACCTTTCTCCGAAAATGATTGTCTACGGACTGAGTCGAGACAATACAACTAATCGGTTCACACTTCGTGTGATCGTCTATGGATACGAGATCGAGACAATACAACAACGAAGTATGTTTACTTGATACAAAGGTTCGGACTTAACCAAACACAATAGGATTTCTTATCAAGTAAATAGGAATTAACGTTTGTGTAATTTACTTTAATTATAATAAAAAAATTATAAT
This sequence comes from Papaver armeniacum, assembly GCA_023531295.1. Lineage (NCBI taxonomy): Eukaryota > Viridiplantae > Streptophyta > Magnoliopsida > Ranunculales > Papaveraceae > Papaver > Papaver armeniacum. Next base: position 25,602 of record JAJJWW010005687.1, on the reverse strand, counting down.
GCGGAATATAAAAGTAAATGCCACAACAAGATTTTGTTAACGAGGAAACCGTAATCGCAGAAAACCCTGGGACCTAGTCCAATTGAATACTCTCGTGGATTAATGTTGCTACACAAAATTACACCTAACTTCGTATAGTTGAGACCAAGTAACTAACCCTATAGTTCACTTAGTTCCGTCTGTATTCCCACGCCTCCAACTTATGAATAATTCACGTACTTGGAACAATTCCTTTGGTTCGTATTCCAAACAGTAAAGGAACAACAAAAACTGTTTAGTATCAACTCTATTCAACCAAGTGATATGAGTCGACAAAGGCTCTTCCGTTTATCTTAACATAAACTCCTTTTCACAGGTCCTTAGATCTATCTTATGTTCAATCACCCAAAGGTAATCGTTTAAGATTAAGCCAACAACACCTTTAATCCGAAGAATCGTGTTGATGCTGATCTACTCAATTAATCAATCCAATCTACCACAAGGATAAACCGATTATTAATTGGATCCTCTTTTAACGAAACAAGTATTGTGCACACCAAAGATTATAAAACCCAAGTCGATCTTCAATATCTTCTTTGTCTTCAAATCTTCTTAAATCTTCAATAAAAACCTGCACACAATCACTTGAATCTCTTGTGATCAATCACGCATGAACGGAGTCTTAACAATGGATTATCACAAGATCGTCTTTAGAACTAACAACAGTCTAAAGATCCTTTCAGAGAAACTCTGAACTAGTTTGAGTGAATCTTATATCAGACGAGAAGATTCTCAAGAATAAACAAACTAGGTGCAATCAGATTTCAACCACCGTTAGTGAATCAAATCAATCGAAAACTAAAGATAAACCACAATTATCTAGTTTCCCACCAACGGGTCGCGCTAGAGCTTCTCAATCCCAAAGAAGACTTTAAATTGAGCGGTCGTAAGAGATTTCGCCTAATTAGGTTACTCTCCTCTCCGAATAGGCGGCTACACCAGTAACAACAACAAAAGAGTAAATATGTTGTTACGAAGGATTAGTTTGCTAGAAAGGCAAACTTCTTGTATTTGAGATATTCATTAAAGCACAAATTCGGTTTCCATAATTCCTGGAAATGCTCTGTCCAAAAATAACGATCGAAATCTCTCGGAAAATATAATTAGTAAATGTACATTACTAATTTTGTAATTTTCCTACAAAATGAAATTGATAACCTTAATTAAAAGATTCTTAACTTACTTATGTTTCGATCCTAGGATTCTCTTCCCTTAGCTTAAAGAATATCTTTGAACAATTATAGAAATAAACATTCTCAAAGACGTGTTCAAAGTTTGTCGACATCTTTACTTTGTAAGTTCTCTTTCACACTTACAACCTTGAAACCGATTTTGCCACACTTCCAAACAAGTTTAAAATTGATTCATCCTCACTTTCAATAACTATGTGATTGATCAAACCAACATTCAATCACAATCATGGGTTTAACGGTTTACCAAAACAAGTTTTCGGTTCTACCTCCATGTGAGTACTGTGCATAGTCACACTAGCTTTCCGAAAATCTTGATTTGACTAGGTACTAGGATCGGTTCCCCCACATATATATGGTATCTAACTTATATGTGTTGCACATGTCCATAGTATCGGTTCCCCTTTGCCTAAAAACGTGTTGCACATGTCCATAGGATCGGTTCCCCTTTCTGCTATAAACCTTGCTGCACCCCATACAAGGATCGGTTCCCCTTGATATACTGCACCCCTTACTAAGATCGGTTCCGCTCTCCCAAAAGTTGTCAGACATACAAACCCGATCATACCACAGGTGATTACTTAAGATCGGCTTTACTAATAAAAGTTATACCAATACATAAGTCAGGCCTTTGTGAATAGTTCTACCAAGAACACATCAAGTTGTGAGCGGTTATAGTCTATCACACATATTGGTTGTTCATAAGATATGCAATGAATAACAAAACCAATAACACCTGGAAATTTCATTTTCGGTCCACAAACAAGTTTATGAACTTACTTCCTTAGAACACATGTAAAACATTGCTCCCTAGGATGAAATCCTCACCTCATACCCATACATAATCACAACAGCATTCAAATGATTATGACGATGTCTTATCTACAAAGTTTAATGGTTAAGCAATAAACCTCGTATTGTATACCTTAATACTATGTCTATCTAGAGTTCATATATGCTTCGCAGTTATGTTTTCAATATGCACGACTTGAAAGATACGTTAGGGAATGAAACAGCTCAAGTCAAATATCACAAACCTCAAGTGAAAGGATGATTGTTGTCGTTGTAGCTCCTTGCTTCTTCACATCTTCAAGACTTCAAAATACTTGTTATGTCTCATATCATAATACTTTCAAGCTAACCTATAAGAAGTTGACTCTAGTACATAATCAAGCGACTCTTAACATGAGTTTTGATTCACTAAAATATGACAACCAAACTTGACATACCAACGCTTGGTCGGTTCAACCGAGCCACGATCTAACAATCTCCTCCTTTGTCAATTTTAGTGACAAAACTCTTACATCATATGGATAAACAAATTACAAAAATTCATTACAATCCGCTTGATTCCCGATTCAACAGCACAGTAAAACTGCTTACATTAAATCCTTGAAAATGCCGCTGTTGACATTATAATAACAAAGCTAATACTCCCCCCTAAGGAAGATAGGTAGATATTCAATCCGCACGTCTTTGTTATACCACTTTATATGACATGTTACTCCCCCCTTAGTCCGTGCTTTCACTCTTTCGTTAGATAAAAATATTCAAGTACCAATGTTATTTTCCTAGCGATGCCAATCAATATAAAATATCAATGCCAAAGATCACTGTTTACTCCATATATTTCTCCCCCTTTTTGTCACAAAAATGACAAAGAAACGAAAAAATAAAGGACAACACAAAAAGAATCTTACAAATCTCAAAATAGACTTGCAAACCTGTAGAGTTAGGCACGAGGGTTCCACACATCATGTTCTGATAACCAATATCAAAACCGAAACTACAAGTAGTCTTATTTTGATATGTTACCAAGGAAACAATTGTCCGAAACAATTTTTCCAATTTAGTTTAGCAAACCAAAAACAACTAAGCATATTAGTTCCTTTGCTAAACCGATTGTTCAAAAACAACCGCTTAATTCGATAAGACCAAAATAAAGATAAACTCCATTTTTCTCATCAGGTTCTAATTATCCATAAACTTAGACCTTTCAATTTTAAACAAGACAAGTACTAGGTTAGTTAACTAGCATTTCTTGTTTAGGCATTCGATTAGACTCGAATAATCGAAACCTCTCTTCGATAAGTCTAACTAAGATCAGAATTAACTTAGTTTATCTTATCCGGAATCGAATTGGACTAAACAACTCATCCCGTACACATATTATTGGGTACATTATTTATATGTCCCTACTTTTATAACCCAACAAATATATCCTTTCCCAAAATAAATATATTCCTACCAATTTTAGGAATTAAAATCCGGAATTATTAGATTACTGAAATGCCCTCCCTATATATTTCACTTAATACTAGATCGTACACAATAACTCCTCATTTTCGGTTACGGTTTCTCTCACCAACTCACTCTTCTCTCCCTCGTTTCAATCGCTCCCACTATCTGAAACTGAAAACCGAGAAAAAATCAATTCATGGAATAAATGCACTAGCGTTACTCATAATCAAACATTAATACACTAGCTTCAGAAATTTCAAAATCAATCCAAATGAATAAATCCACTAGCAAACCGAAAGTTAACCTAGTTTCATTTCGTTTCATCAACAACAACAGAAAGCATCGAACAGAAGGCAAATCAAGTTTTATTTGATTTCACTAAAGATTTCAATTTGAACAGTAAAAACACTTTCGATTTTGGTCTTGTTTTGATTTTTGGTTAGAGTTCTTGAGATTTAATTGATGATTGCATATAAAACCGAAAAATCAACCATATAAATTAGGTTTCATCACAAAACCTAATCGAGTTTCACTTTCGTTTCATCATCGTAAACCTAATTGAACGATTGGAAGATTGCAAAAAAATCGAATGTGTAAAACCTAATTTTGATGTCGATTTAATTGATGCATGTATCTTTTAGTCTTGATTTTGATAATATAATAGTTATATGTTTGTATTTGGTTGATTTTTCACAATTGCAATTTCTTGATTAGATTTGATTTTGGTATTGTTTAGTTATTTTTTAGTTTTGGTTAGTGTTCTTGGGATATTTGTGTTAGGAAATGATATCTCGTCAAATTTGTGTAGGTTATATATACTAATCATGTTGAAAATTGATAATTCTCTTCAAACTTTAAGTATTGTTTTGCTCATATGCAAATTCGATCTACTGTTGATAAGTATTGATGGGTGAAAATGTGATTCTGAAGGAGTTTTAGATATTTTTGTATAAACAATTGTACTTGATTCAAATAAAAATTGGATAAACAATAGCAGTTGATCCAATTTAGGGGATAAACAATAGTAGTTGATCCAGATAAAAAAAGGATAAACAATACAAGTTGATCCATTGTATGAAAATTTTTTCTACTGTTAATGGGTGAAAATGTGTTTCTGAAGGATCTTTAAATATTTTTTGTATCAACTTCAGTAGTTTATCCAAAAAAATTTGGATCAACAAAGAGAAGTTGATCCAATGTAGGGATAAACAACAATGAGTTGATCCAAGTAAAAAATAGGATAAAACAATAAAAGTTGATCCATTGTATGCAAAGTTGTTCAACCGTTATGTGTTTCTCAAGGAATTTAAGATATCTTTGCAAATGAAAGGGATCAACAAAAGAGAGTTGATCCAATGCGAGGGATAAACAACAACAGGACTGATCCAAATAAAAAAGGATAAACAAGAGTAGTTGATCCATAAAAAGATTTTTTTGATGGTTATGTACATTTATACTATGAAAATATGAATGCTAACTATAATAAGTGTTGAACTCAAAGTTAAGAAGACATAATGCATAGAAGATCACCAAGGATAAAGAAGAAGCAAGATGAAAAGTGCACGAAAGAGATTGAGAAAGCTACGTAACCAAAAGAAATGCGAAGAATAATAAGATAATTGAAGAAGAGGCAACAAGAAAGAGGAAGAACAAGAGTGCAAATGAAGAAACACAAAGAAAGGTGAAACACAAGAAAATAGTTCATGAAGAACCGTAAAAAGTCGGAATCGAAATCCGAAGAAGAATCGATGATGATGATGAAGAGTTGGAAGAAGAGGAAAAAGATGCTAAAAATGGCAAACCAATAAAAGTCATCAAAGGAAATGCAAAGAACAAGAAAGAGACAACAAGAAAGAGGAAGATGGCATTTGGGAATAAAGAAGCACAACAAAAGTTAAAGATGAAACTCGGGGAAGATAGCGAGGAAAAATCTGAATCGAAATCAAGAAGAAGCGCAAGGAGAATCAGATGAAGATGACAAAGAAGAGGAAAAACAAGCAAAAAAGAACAAACCGAAGAAAGTCCTCAAAGGTAAAAACATACATTGTGATATTTGTGATGGTATTCTTACTACGTTACTTAAAACAAAATGAAAATGACTGAGTTTCATGTATGCAGGCAGGTCAAAGGCGAAAGAAATCAAACTCAAAGAAGAACAACAACAAAAGTGAAACAAAAGAAGAAAGTTGAGGAAGAACCCGGTAACAATCGAGAATCCGAAGAAGAAGGGCAAGAAGAATCAGATGAAGATGACCGAGAATCGGAAGAAGAGAAACAAATTGTAATATATGAAAAAAAAGCAGAAAAGGGCAAACCGAAGAAAGTCGTCAAAGGTAAAAACATAGATTGTAATATTTGTGCTACTATATATAACTATATTGTTTGAAATATTGAAAACAAATGAAAATGATTGAGCTTCACGTATGCAAATCAGGTCAAGGGCGAAAGCAAAACCACAACAAAGGAGAAAACAAGAAGGTAGTTGAGGAAGAATCGGAAGAATCGGAATCGAGTCCGATGAAGAGGAGCAAGAAGAATCGAGATGAAGATGAAGTGAAAAAAGAAGAAGTAGCAAAGAGGGAAACACAGAGCCAAAGCGCAAAGGTAAAAACATTGACTCTTTAATGAAAATATTATGTGTAAGCAATCATAGTTTTGATCAATCAGATCAAGTTGATCCAAGAAATATTTGTAAGCAATCATAGTTTTGGATCAACAATCACAACTGATCCAACAAATATGTGTAAAACAACCACATTGATCCAACATCACATTATGTGTAAAATATGTGTAAAATATGACATAAGAGGTAGTTAAAGCATGAACCGTGATTACACATATTTATACGTTGCACCTCACTGGGGAGCTCGCCCCGTGAAAATATATTATGGATAGAATGCAAGAAAACAAAAGATTATTGTCAAAAAATGAAAAGGAAAATGATTTGAGTTTCATGTATGCAAACAAGTCGAGAGAAAAGGAACAAAGAATCAAAGGAGGTCTACAACCATTAGCTGAAATGGGAATTTTCTATGCAAAAGTTTGAAGTGGACGATGCAAATAACAAGAAGAAAACCGAAACTTGCAAAAAAGCACCGAAGGAATCTCCATATTGGGAATTAATCACCCCATTTTATGTAAGCATACATGAGTATGAGTGGTAAATGGATGAACAAGATTAATCTTGCAATGCAATACATTGATGAGTGCATTTGATAAAAAAAACGAGAAAGTTCAAATTTGGAGAAAACGAAGAGTGCTCTCTGGAAGCAAGAGATTTCGCTTTGATATTCAAGATGAGACGACCGATAGAGAGTGAAGAATTGAAGGCAAAGAATACGCAACCGAAGAAAGGGCTCGACTACGTGAATTCTTAAATAAAAGTTCAGACCAGAAAAACCAAAAGATTGTCCCGAACCAATATTGAAGGCGAAGTTGTATACAAACTGAAAAATGCAACGAAGATGAGTCGATCCAGAATTTTTGTAAGATTTTCGGTATGTGGTTATGCACGGTTTTCTTATTCCCAAATGCTGGTATGACATCGTTCCCAAAGAAATGGTTGCCTCATATCTTCTTCGATGGACAAAGTGTCATGGCCGGATCATGTGGTGGAATGTTTGATTTCGAACCTGGCAAACAAGAAGAATAACCAATTAGCTATCGGTGGTGCACAACTCTCCTAGTGGTAAGAAAAAAACGTTAATTTTGTAAAACTAAAATGTTTATTGTTGTAGAGAGTGAAATGCATACTATTGGATAAAACTAACATTGTTGTTTATATTATGCAGTGTTGGTTCTGCGAACATACCGATAAGTACATAACGAAAAGGGAGGGATTTCAAAATTCAACTCCAAGATTCCTACGATGGAACCAAAGATGCATTGTGCAAGCAATTGCAAGTGACTTTGGCAACAAATTGAATAAGAAGGCAATTGATATGACTTGGTTCGACAAGACGGTAATTTTTTACTATATTTATCTTTACTATTACAAAGGTACCATTTTTTTAGTGAATGGGGTCAACGGCAATGTTGATCCGATTTTAGTGTCGATTTTTGTGGATCAACGGTGGAAGTTGATCCATGTGAATGGGATCAACAACCAATGTTGATCCGGTTTAGTGTGTACACTATTTCGGCTCCTCCAATTGTATTTTTGTGGATCAACATTGGAAGTTGATCCATGTGAATGGGATCAACGCCCGTGTTGATCCGGTTTTAGTGTGTACACTATTTCCGGCTCCTCCAATTCTAAGTTTTTGTGGATCAACAGGTGGAAGTTGATCCATGTGAATGGGATAAACATCCAATGTTGATCCACTTTTACTATCGATTCTTTGTGGATAAACAATGGAAGTTGATCCATGTGAATGGGATCAACAACAAATGTTGATCCAATTATACTAGCTACACTATTTTGACTTGTGTTGATCATGCTTGTGATTTCATCAAGACTTTGTTGATTCGATTGTATCCTGCTAAGGAGAAATATTTAATTGACTATCGACATCTCTAAGAGAATCGGAACAAGAGGACAAGGATAAAGGAGCTAGAGGAAGAAAACATGTTTCTTGATCATGGACAAGCATGAGATTCATTACATGGACAAGGCTGAAATTAAAAAGTTTGTCGAGCACGTTATTCTTGAGAGAGTTGTATGAGAGGAACAAGGACAAACTAGAGTTGCAAGTCGGAGAACAAGAGCGACTTCTTGACATTGACAAGAACATAGAGAAATGGGGAGAGAAATAATTTATCGTGAATCACCGAATAGGAATAAACTAGCGTGTCTGGGGAAGGAATTTGAAGGTTTTGGAATTTGAAGAATTGTTCACACGAAGCAACAACAAGGAGAATCATCATGGGAAAGGAAATCGGCATGAAATGAACTCTGCGTGAATGATCAACCAACGATGGGAATCAAGCTGAGTAAACATGGAAGTCGAGAAGATTCAGATGGCTGTGAACAATGAAGACACTAAAGAAATGAACGATTCCTTGGGAACTCGTGAGTACTTTGGTAACTCAAGAAGGCTTTCATGAAGGAAGAAAACTAAAGGCAAGGTTCGATGATTTAGAGCTCAATACTTTGTTGAAAACAATGCATAGCTTGATTCGGTGGTTTGAAAACATTGCAAAATGTGCTGGAATAGTAGAAGATAAAGATGGCATACCAATGGAAGAGAAGAGCCCGTCCGTTGAGAAGAAGAATGATGACATACAAATGGAAATGGTTGTGCTTGACCTCCTCCACTTTCAAGAATAAAACCCAGACGAATACGGGTATGTGCATCCCGGGTAGAATCAGTGAGTTTGGTGCAATAATGGAGGAGGTACATAGCATAACACAAGAAACAAAAGAAACAAGAGGTTGAAGAGCAAAGTGAAGAGGATGACAATACATTAGGAGCTGAAATACGCGCGAGGTTGAATAAATTGTTTAATTTGGAAACAGTTGAGAGCAATCAAGAGAAACGAATCGAAAAAAATACGATGATCAAAAGCATCGGAAAAACAGCGGTCGGTTCTCTTGTTAAACGGGTGAAGAAGGGAGAAAGGCCAAAGAGAAAGCCGTATAAACTTCGAAGTCGAAGTCAAACACCTACTGCTAAGCGTAGAAGGATGGTAGGCCTCGGAATGTGTATATATTTATGGCCTACGGTGATAACCGCAAGTGCACGGCGTCTATCGGAGACGCGGCAAATCTGGTCGATCCCACAAGGACTTGTGGTGCTCTGATTTTGATCTAAGGTTTGCTGACTGAGTTTCAGTGGCAATGTGTAACATAAGTTTGATGTTTTTGTTGCCGATACGGCTGATTTTGAAGCTCGAAGTGAACCTAAACTAAGGTAAACAAGTGACAAAGGGGTGCTTGGGTTATCAAATCCACCTCTAAATTCCTATTGTATGTTGAACTAAATTGAGCTTCTTGTTGTCTGTGATTGATAAGGGGCAAGGTGTCAATTCCACCACCTATCTCTCCTGTAATGCCTCGATTAACACTTAAAAGTCTTTGACCCGAGCACTAGTTGTCTAATTTAGTACAACTAGTCAAGGGAATCGGCATTTGTATCTAAGGTTGAGCTGCAATACACTCAACACAATTGTGACCTAACTACGGTGTATCCATGGCTTTGGTATACACTTGTGAGAGAAAAGCATTGGGTATTTGCTGTAATTGAAGACATTTGATAACATTAAGCATTCAAGATGGTTTCAATCATAGTTAAAAAAAAGAATATGGAGTTAGGGTCTCATTGAAACCTTAGCAACTAAATTAAAACACTAAAACAAAAGCAATTAAATCTACAAATGATGCTAATGGATAATCCAGGCATGAACCCTACACACCCAAAATGGTTCTATTTATACATACAACGAAATCCCCAAATACCAAAACCCTAATTCATTTAAAAAATTGAAATTAATTGAAAGACACTCTCACCATACTCGAATCATCCCTTCTGCTTGTGCGGCTCTGCTTTGGTTGTTGTGGAAAAACCCTAGCTTCTAGTTATCTTTAAATTAGCTTCTAAAGTTGGTAGAGGCTAAGAAAGAGATAACTCGAAGTAGAGAGGGTAGCAGGTATTCTTGCGCGCTTGATGATGATGGCATAGTAGGGAGATGGAGGTAGTGATGGCTCAGTGGTGGTATGGGTGAAGGAGGTGGCGGAAGACGAGCTCTCACGCTATGGGTTGTCCCGATGGAGACGGGAGAGAAGAAGAAAGAGAAGAAGGAGAGAAGAATGAGGTAGTCGACTAGGGTATAGGGTATGGGGCGTTTTGTTGTGAGGCAGGTACAGCGACGGACGATGAGAAGGCCTCAGCGAGCGTAGGATCTAGCTGGAGAAGATCTGAACGGTCCGAGGTAGACTGAGGCGATTTCTTTGTGGAGCGGGAGTATCAAACGCTGATGTGCAAGGCGGAGCGACCGTAGGATGTAGCCGAGATGTGATCTCAACGGCTTGGAGTGGACGGGCTCGGATCCGGGTCATGGGTAGCTCTAGCCCAAGTCTTCCTTGTTGGGTTGCAACCGATTTCTTGCCAGCTTTGGCTATCTGCTCCATAGATGTTTGACTCCAATTCTTCGCTCTTTAGCTCCTCGGTTTTTCCTGACTTTATTTATTACCTAAAAACACAAAATTAATTAATACAAATATTTATTCTTGAAAACAAAGAAAACACATGAATCTGGGATAATATCGATTTCTAAGCGCAAAAGATGAGTAAAATGCCAATAAAAGGTGTATAAATATGCACTATTTGGCACTCATCAAATACCCCAAACCTGAATTTTACTTGTCCTCAAGTGAAACAGAAATTAAGAAATCCTAACTATACCACTGTCATTGGTCTCTCGAATGCATTTAGCGTATGCATTAAGCCTTTAAACCCTAGGTGTCCCCTAGTGGACAAGTTGTAGTCTCGTGAGGGTTTACAGTGTACCCACAAAACCTTCTCCAACTTGAGTGTAAAAGAGTCTCAAGCCTCCAAGAAGCTACGAGGACATAGAGTTTACGCATCTTAGTAACATGAAGTTAGAACTACTAAAGAACGCATTCTCATCCTTAAGTCTTGGCGAGAAGTAACCATACCATATGAAAAAAGAGTTGGATTCGATTGTGATCATAAGTCTCAACTTCGCCTCACCATTAGAGTTTTATGATAATTGCACTCAAAAAGATCGTTTTTAGTCTCTCATGTGTGCAAAAGAGTAAAGAGAGAAATCCCGCACACGTTGTAGGTAAGAAGGATAACCTTCCTAAATAAAATCGAGACTCCACGTATGTGGACAAAAGAATCTTTTTTCTGATCTCTAAGAAAGGAAATCAACCATTAGCAAGGGTGGGAGTACTCACTCACTTCTCACCCGATCGGCGGAATTAAAATCACTCTCTCATAAGAACCATAGAAACGTCTTCAATCTTCGGTCTTCAACTGTCGATGACGAACTTCTGAACTTTACAAAAACTTGACAATTTTTTAACTTTTCTACTCAATTTCCTTTTTTTTTTTTTTTTTTTTTTTTAAGTGAAAATAAAAATAAAAATAATGAAACAACTAACTCCATGGACAAAGGACTTTAACACTAATTTTTCCACAACTTGTATTGTCTTGATTTTATAAATTTTATTAATTCTCATCTATTTTCTTTTCTTTGTTTTGTTGCACGTAAACCTTGGACTATATCAACTTTTCTTTCAATATTCGATGTCATGCTCGTTTCTTGTGATGATGTGTTTCTATGGGTCTTGCTGATTGAGAGAGAGAGATGCTAACTGCAAATCGATATTTAGAAGGAGTTTCATCTTTAGACGTCACCCTCATGATTGACAAAAACTAGCACTCAAGAGATCAAAAGTAGTGCTGGTGCGAAGTTGGGTAGCTCACCATTCCTACCCGGACTTTACGTGCGGTGACACACACTCTAACACTTTTCTAGAAAGTTGCAAAAATTGAAGGTTGGTGCCTCACTTGATGTAAATTGGGTAGTCTCAATATGGGTGATCACAATTCTACTACCGAATATCTAAACAGCACCTAATTAAGCCCTCCTATGGTTAAATCCAACTTAACGCTCTAATCAACTAAGAAACCCGATTGTGTTCTCCGGTACTTCTAACTTTTGTTATTTCTGCGTCGATTCTCTATGTAAACATAGCTAGAAGCATGCTAGTGACTCTAAAATCTCTAAAAGTTGGAGGTTTTTACAAAAAGAGTTTTTTTTTTTTTTTTTTTTTTTTGAAAATATAAGGTAAAATAAAAGACTAAAAACTCTAAATGCAAATGCACCCCCAAACCTAAATCAAACATTGTCCTCAATGTGTCGGCAGAATAGAAAAATTTAAACAAATCACATACCGAGAGAACTATCTTGATAAGAGAAAAGGAAGAGATTACCTGATGTCGGCGGAGAAAGGTTGAGCTTCATGCGTTAAGGCTAGACTCCAACATTCTCGGTGGAGATCATATCGGATTAGCACAATATATGCACAAGAAGACTCAACCGATTCACGAAAAGAAAAATTTAACAAGTCCTATAAAAATTTACCATACACTAATAGTCTAAAGAGTTGAGGATCAACCCAATAGAAAATATATACAAACATCAACAATCTTACACAAATATAACATGAGAGTGCAAGTAAGACTGCAGATGTGAAGGAGTTTCCCCCAAACCTAAACTTGTCAACAGGTGTGTTTGTGAGTACAACATCTTGCAATTTTAAAGGTACATCATGCAAAAGGTCTAACTCAAAATGAGTTTTGCTAATTCTGGTGATACACATTCCAACTGTGGCTCCTTAAGAGTGTTATACTTTGATGCAAAATAGTCCAAGAGGACTTGGGAAGCACAAAGTTCTAGGCCTAAGTTAGGGATTTTCAGAAAAGTTGGTTTTGCAATTTTGTTACAAACTACACCTAGGTTTGGTGGAGGAGTTTCAATTTGTGACTCAGGAGAGAGGTTAGGTACATCTAAGTTGTTTGCATGTATAAAATCATTTGTAGCATCACACACTTTCCTAAAGTCAGAAGAAGGTAAATCATGTTCATTTTCACAGGATAATTGCACAGGTTCCACATCATCATCACATATATGAATATTAGAAGAAGCATCATTCATAGGGTTCACAGAAGAAGAGACGTCTAACGTCTGCGAACCTAAAGATTCTACTACATTTTCAAAATACACATGCTCTTCATATTCATCATCATCATCATAGCAAGAATTCATTTCTCCATTCAAAATTGTAGTATTTTTAGTGTACTCATCTACCTCTGATTAGGTTCATATTCAATGTTAGTTGCATGAGTAATACTAGAAACACTATTTTCAATCCTATCATTTTGTAACTCAATCAAAGTTCCTTTGAAGAATCATCTTGAGTTGTTCCATTGAAGGAGAGTCTTCACTAGTGGGTATGCATTCCTCATATGGATATTCATTGTATAGTTGAGCATGAGGTTCACTAGAGAAGGGAAATTCAGACATGTTGCTTTATATGGATGGTCATGCATTGCATTCATTTCAAGCCTAGCATTTTGCTCTATGAGTGTCTCCATTATTGATTGCAAACTAGGAGTTGGGGAGTATAAAATTGTTCATCTCCCCACTGTGGTGAATGATGCATGTGTGTAGGTTGATTATGGTCCCAATAGTTGCCGTAAAGATGGTCACTTCTAGACACTTGGTACATTGGATAATCATGGTTTTCCCTAGACCGCCTAAAATCATGCAAAATATAATTTTCAGCGGGGTGGTCTAAGCCACCACATAAGGTTAAACATGCATTTCATATTGCCTAGGGGATTAGATTTGACATCGCCATGTAATTACCTTTCTAAAGCGAAAACTTGAGCTTCTAATTGATCTACAAGTGATGACTGGGTATGAGGAAAGTGTTCATTTTCAACCTGTGGTGGATGATGCATGTGCTCATAGTGATTAGGGTATGTGAGGTCGGGAGCCCTGAGAAGGCTCATAAAATTCCCTAAAATCACTATGGTATGTGGGAGTTCATCTGTGAAGCGTGCGTGCGTCAGCACGCTCTCTGAGGGATTTGTTTCATCCCAGGATGCGAGACCAAAATCCTGACATGATTTAGTACTCAAATTGAACTCAAAATTTAGTTTGGTTTATGTGGGCTTTGGTTTATCGGATTTGGTTTCAATGGGATTCATTTGGTTTTGTTGGGAGCTTTGGTTTATGTGGGAAGCCCAAAGTTGTCAGGCTCAATTTGGTTTTTTAGTGAGTTTTGGTTTGTTGTTTGAAGCCCAGGATTTGTGAAAACAGAACAGCCCAGGTTTGTGTAAAGCCTAGTGGAACTGATTATGGCCTCGGTTTCGTTTTAAGCCAAGTGGTTGTGTAAAACTTGGCTTGTGGGCTTCAGGATTGTGCGAGCCCGGGTTGTGGTAGCAAAGACCAGTGATTATGCAAAGCCTAGTTGGGTGTGGGCTGAAATCTTTGTGCACAAAATTTCCAATGAATGGGCAAGTGCGGCCAGTTAAAATGGCCCCGTATGTGGGCCGAGTTTTGTGAAACCAAAGAAGTGAGCCAGCAAAGCGGGCGGCCCAGCCATGTGTTACCACAGCCGAGATGTTTTGGTTTTGGTGGAGGCTTATGTTTGGTGCGAGAAAACAGAGCCCAGGTTAGATGAGGCTGATGTTTGTGCGAGCGGAGGTTTGTGTAAATGCCAAATAGTATGGCCGATGTGGTCAAGGTTACGAGAGTTCTGACCCGGTTTTGTGGCTCGATCCTGTGCGGAGATTGGTAGAGCTCGGCACGGGGTGGCGAAATAAACAAAGAGAGTACAAGGTGCGGGTGAGATGCTAAAATTGGTGCAAAGATGCACAAGCAGAGTTTGTTTCAACGGGGTCTCAAACAAGGCACGGTGAGCTCGGGGCATGCAATGGATTCACAAATTGCACATTTTACAACACGAGTATATTAGCAGGTCAGATGGTTACAGCCAAGCTCAGGGTTTGCTCAAACTTGTAGCTTCAGGGGCTAGCAAGTTAACAGAGGCTTTGTAAGGCTCAAATTATCATACTTAGCATTAGGCACAGGTTATCACAGGGCTGATGCTGACTTGGCTAGCCAAATTGCAACACAGCCTCAAAACTCAACTACAACTCAAGGGTTCACAGAGCAAACTTGTTTTCACATTCAAGAGATTCATGCAAGGTGATACAAGCTATGCGCAAGCGTGTGTAACGGCACGGAGTTATGCAACAAAAGTAACTCGGCTAACTGCCTTTAGCTAAATTTCTTGAGTTCAAGCCAGCCTACTAAGGGTCGCAGCTAAGCAAGAGTATATTCATGGTTCACCAAAGACAAAGCCGAGCAATTCATGAACACAGCCTCACAGCTTCAGGGGGCTGGAGCTGTGCACAGGGCAGTGGGAGTTAAGGGTTACAGTCCAGGCCTTGTATTGGCCAAGAGTTCACTGAGCAATGCACTAGGCACAAAGCAATGCACAAGGCAGATGACTCACTAGGCACACAAGCACAATTTTCGAGGCATACGGAAGTTTAGGTTTACCTTATTCTCGGGCGATATAATGCTCGAGATACTAACCTCAAGTCTGCAAAGACTGTGTCTGCCTTGGGTTGGCTCAGGTTGCTCGCCAGCACCTCACCCACAAAGCAATGCAAGGGTCAATTGTAGTTCAATCACAAAGCTAGCTCAAACTTGAGCTTTTCCTTGCCTTCCTTTGGTTGGCTCGATGTGCACAAACACCAAGCTAGCTCAAGAGAAATTTTTAGTTCTCGGGATATGCAAGTATAAAGCAAGACAATAATCGGCCACGGTGATGCAGGCAGAGCTATTGACCTCAAGCCACTTGAGAGAAAGAATGCAAATAAGTAAATATGCGAGATGAGTAAATATACATCTAAGTTAACTACAATGCGAGGGATAAGAAGCAATCCAAATTAACTAAGTTACACTAATAAAGGCTAAAACAACAATTCAAAATGAATATGTACAGGGTGAGAAAATTCGATAAAGACGAGGCCAAAGAACAACGGGGCACGCACTTCAGTCCCAGCAGAATTCGCCAAAAACTTGGTAGGCCTCGGAATGTGTATATATTTATGGCATACGGTGATAACCGCAAGTGCACGACGTCTATCGGAGACACGGAAAGTACGGGTCGATCCCACAAGGACTTGTGGTGCTCTGATTTTGATCTAAGGTTTGCTAGGCGAGTTTCAAGTGGCAATGTGCTAAATACGATGTTTTTGTTGCCGGAAATACGGCCGATTTTGAACCAAGTGAACCTAAACTAAGGTAACATGAGTGACAAAGGGTGCTTGGGTTATCAAATCCACCTCTAAATTCCTATTCTGTGTTGAACTAAATTGAGCTTCTTGTTGTCCTGTGATTGATAAGGGCGAGTGTCAATTCCACCACCTATCTCTCCCTGTAATGCCTCGATTAATAATTAAAGTGCTTCGACCCGAGCACTAGTTGTCTAATTTAGTACAACTAGTCAAGGGAATCAGCATTTGTATCTAAGGTTGAGCTGCAATACACTCAACACAAATGTGACCTAACTACGGTGTATCCATGGATTTGGTATACCTTTGTGAGAGTAAAAGCATTGGGTATTTTTGTAATTGAAGACATTTGATAACATTAAGCATTCAAGATGGTTCAATCATAGTTAAAAACAGAATATGGAGTTAGGGTCTCATTGAAACCCTTAGCAACTAAATTAAAACACTAAAACAACAGAAATTAAATCTACAAGGATGCTCTGGATAATCCAGGCATGAACCCTACACACCCACCATGGTTCTATTTATACATACAACAGAAATCCCCAAATACCAAACCCTAATTCATTTAAAAATTGAAATTAATTGAAAGACACTCTCACCATACAACAATCATCCCTTCTGCCTCTGTGCGGCTCTGCTTTGGTTGTTGTGGAAAAACCCTAGCTTCTAGTTATCTTTAAATTAGCTTCTAAGTTGGTAGAAGCTAAAGAGATAACTTAGACTCTGTAGAGGGGTAGCGAGGTGGGCGCGCTTGATGATGATGGCATAGTAGGGAGATGGAGGTAGTGATGGCTGCGGTGGTGGTATGGGTGAAGGAGGTGGCGGAAAGAGCCAGAGGCTACTCTGGGTTGTCTGATGGAGACGGGAGAGAAGAATAAAGAGAAGAAGGAGAGAAGAATGAGGTAGTCGACTAGGGTATAGGGTATGGGGCGTTTTGTTGTGAGCGGAGTGCATCGAAGACGATGAGAAGGCCTCGGCGAGCGTAGGGATCTAGGAGGAGAAGATCTCGAACGGTCGAGAGAAGCCGAGGCGATTTGTCTTGTGGAGCGGGAGTATCAAACGCTGATGTGCAAAGGCGGAGCGACCGTAGGATGTGGCCAGTGTGATCTCAACGGCTTGGAGTGGACGGGCTCGGATCGGGTCATGGGTAGCTCTAGCCCAAGTCTTCCTTGTTGGGTTACCCGCGATTTGCTTGTGAGCTTTGGCTATCTCTGCTCCATAGATGTTTGACTCAATTCTTCGCTCTTTAGCTCCTCGGTTTTCCGGACTTTATTTATTACCTAAAAACACAAAATTAATTAATACAAATATTTATTCTTGAAAACAAAGAAAACACGAGAATGCTGGATAATATCTCGATTTCTAAGCGCAAAAGATGAGTAAAATGCCAATAAAAAGGTGTATAAATATGCACTATTTGGCACTCATCACCCATCACCTTACCACACCACAATGCAGTACCTGCATGAAATACACACGATACTTCACAAGTATCGACTTTCTGAATAACGCAGTTATTCAATTAAAGATTACATGCTATCTTTCGTGGATCCACAGTCCACATTTCGCAGCATCAATCATGTCACAAACCTGGGGGATACATACCGGGATACCTCACCCGAAGATATTGTCCAGGGTTTCTGGCCAGTGCGTCGTCTGCGCCATCACAAAAACGTGGTAGGAAGTCATGGGTTAGAGATGAACAGAGAAGTGGGCAAGACTGGTCGTGTCACCGACACACACTCCACTACTCCATCATTTCACTACCTCCACTTCCCACGAGAAACGTGAATGAGGCTCAATGACTTGTATAAATAGGTTCTCCCCTATTTCAAAAGAGACAAGAACAAATACAAGTTCTGCATTTACGTAAAACCAAGTGTTAATTCAAAACCGTATTCAAACACTCGAGTCCGCTTGCATCAACCGTAAGCTTGCTCATCTTTCTGTTACAAGTCAAAAGCAAGCCAACACCTTCACAATCTCAACACCTTCTTCGCTTCCCTCCCTAAGATCAACCCCATCTCCTTCACTGGCATCAACAAGTCCGAACGGCCATTTCTTGGTTTAGGCCTTGACTTGCACGAGATTGATCTCTCGAATCTACAAGCACTCACCGCAGAAGGCATTTGTTGAAGGTTTAGACTCATTCCTCATCCACACCCCAAATTACCAAAT
Organism: Papaver armeniacum; assembly: GCA_023531295.1. Classification (NCBI taxonomy): domain Eukaryota; kingdom Viridiplantae; phylum Streptophyta; class Magnoliopsida; order Ranunculales; family Papaveraceae; genus Papaver; species Papaver armeniacum. The sequence goes on along the minus strand of JAJJWW010005687.1, from coordinate 7,166 downwards.
TCTGCAGGAGTAGTTTCACCCATCAACAATTGGCGACCACAAAGGAGATTGATCTATCGTGTTGCACAAAAAAATTGAATTCTCAATTTTCGGTTTCCATCTCACAATGTATCCTAAAACCACGGGTGGCTCAGGTATCATGGGAAGCATAGATGGAATGTTGGAGGATGTCTTGAATCAGCGGGGTATCACTAGAAGGCAGAGCGAGACATTTCGCCTTTTGAGTGACATAGCGGCACAATTACAAGAAGGCCGATGTGCATCCACTCAAGTGGCGCAAGAAATGATGAATCTTTAACCGGGAGTCACACCTTTACCTGGAGAAGCAAAAAGGCGCGCAAATCACAGGAGACCGAGGAAGATGAACAACATCAGACAGGTCAACAAACAGACCTGGACAAAGTAACTCCACAGAAAAGAGACTTATCCTAATACTACAATGTCTCGAGATAAAGAAGGGGAACCTACAGCCTATGGAGCCTCGCTAGAGGATTTATACCTCAAAACTCTTGTCAAGCTCCTAAGACCTGCTCCAATCCCGCGTCGGCCTCCCAACCAACCGGAGAAACGCTTGGGAAGGAGAAATCAATCAAGAAATGCTGAATACAGAGGGATGGGAAGCGTTCAATCCGGCCACTCGGCGGTGACATTACGACACCTTCCACATCCCTTTACCTAGGCAAGCGATCCCCGGATATGATGACACTCACAAGTCTTCCAACTTCATCTCATGTTCCACATCAAAGCCACGCGAGAGACATTACAATGCCGCTAACGCAGAAAAGCTAGACTCAAGGTGCTTTACATTTCCATTCCCAATGAAGAAAGATTACTTGTTTGCTGGAGACGTGGGTGCCGAAATGGAGAGGTGGAGCTACCCATGGTATGGCCCGCCTGCACCAAGAAGTAATGGACCAGTCTGTCATTACACACAGGTTCCTTCATCACCCCACCAGTGAATGCAACGGCTTGAAGTGCATTGTTCAGAGAAGCTTGGTTCAAAGAGATAGCTTGCGAGAGGATTTTCTTAGGAGAGACTACTCCGATTTGATATAAGTGAGGCTTCAAAAAGGCAAATAAGTTTTACGCAACAACTTTACAAGAAAGATAGTTTAGAATTCTTGTTAGCATCCGCGCGTGGAGAAAGAGGCTCGGTGATCAAACGCCATGTTTGTTTCCATTTGTACCTCCCTTTTACATAACATTTGCAATTTCATGTAATATGTGCAATCATTCATGACCAAGATGCAAATCTCATTTAACATAATCTCTTTCAAAAGGGTTGTTCACAAAACTATCTCAAAATAAGCCCGATTGACTACTCTATTAATCCAAAACCTAAGTCAAAAGAAAATCCTCCACTATCACCCAAAAGAAAAGCATATAAGAGAAAACGCCGGTATATAGCACGAATACTTCAGAAAGTCTTTAAGCAACAACTCATCCTTTCCTGGGCAAGAAGATTTCATCCTTCACAAGCTGCTTCGGCTCCAGTTTTTAGATAACCTCTCAACCTCTTCTTTCCGCGAGCAAACATCAGCGGAAGGGACTTCATGTAGTTTCGGAGCTCACCGAATCTCGGAGAACCCTTTGAAGAACCAAGGAGCATTGAAGTCAGACGCCTAGAAACCACGTCAGATGGTATCTCCAATCTTAATCATCTCTTCGTAAATCGCTCGACCAATGATGGCGCTCATCCCATGGATAGAAACTAAGCTTCTTGGGGCCTTTGGTTATTCATCTGCAAGACTGACTCTTGAGTCATAGTAGTAGAACAGTCTCCAGTGTTTCTCCTATATTGCGTGTACAACTCTTCCAAATTGAGCCAGACGCTGGAATCCACCAACCAACACATGGCCTCGGATAAGGGATAGCAAAAGGATCGGAACAAAGCCCCCGGGGATGCATCACCGGTAATTCACCAAACCGCGGGAACCCTGTCGGTGCGGGGCTTTCGAAGGAGTCACCACAATGGCCGTGACGGAGCCTTCGGGCCAGATTTACCTCAAGGAGAGCCTTCCAACTACAAAGCCGCCTCTCTTTTCACTTTCTGGGTGCCCTAATTTCCATCACAAATTTAATCAATAAGATCACTAAGGAAGCGCCTTGTTCCACCGAAGCTTTCCATCATCTACTGTCAGTGGGAAAAAGGGCGGTTTCTCCCGGACTTCTCGGATGAAGGTCAAGATGGACTTCTGCGGCATGAAGGTCTCAAAGATGAAGGTCGGTACGCGAGACTTCTCGGCATGAAGGCCAACATTGCCAGCCTTCTCATTTTGAATGCGTCATAACCTTGTGAAAGACATTCTCTTTCGAAATTCCACTAATTTCAATAAAAGAATCATTTTTAGAAGAATTTACACTAGAGAAATAAAAGAGCCGGAAGAGATTTTAAAATACCCAAGATATTTGAGGAATTGAGGACTACGGACCGCATGCTTGCCTCTTAGGTCTTTCTCCTACTTGGGGGGACCCAATCCTCGGCTGCGAATCCTGGTTTACCGGAGCGGCTTCAACTTAAACGCCGTCAAGATGTCAAGATGGTTCACCACGGTCTGTCACAACACTCTCCCAAACCTCTCGGAAGATCAGCAGTTCTCTACCCAAAACTCACCTGTTTATCGGTTACCACCGGGTTTACCAAATAGGCCAAAAAGGAAGGCTCACCCAAGCAGGTAAACACACAGCATTAAGGTGTCTTAGGAAATTCTTTCTAACCCTGGGGAAGTGGATAAATGGGACACCCCGATCGAATCCCATTTGACGAGCAGCCACATCAATATTATACGGAGTTACAGAAGAGCCTCATTGAATAGAGACGGAACATATCCTTAATGCAAATTGTGTAAGTAAATAAGTTCTCCAGACTTTGCGGTCTTAGCATCGGACGCAACACGATATCGGGACCAGTCGAAGTGATAGCAAAGTCTTTGGGCTAGACGATGGAATGGTGGACCGGCCCCCATGGACGAAAATCTACGGAAGAAATGTTGTCAAATACCTCCACAAGTTTCGCATAGGCTTTAGGGCGCTTCTTATTCCATCGGAGTATTCTCGAGCACGTCGTACAAGTTAACGAGTGAAGGTGCGGGAGTAGGAGCATAACCACGAAGTGTTCCCATAAGAGCGCTTGAAGAAAAGCGAAGTGAATGTGCGACTCCACCTTCTTGTGCCCGTTAGAAACATGCATATCCATTGCTAAAGCGTCCAGGATGAGAATACGGTGATCCAAGGAACAATGCACCTAGAGGAAGAACTTCACCTGCGCTCGACCTTATAGCAATTTTAACAAGCTCACCTCTTATGGTCTTCTTCCAGAACCATCATCAAATATATCCTGGATAGCCATAAAGACGAGGAACGCAATCACGGCGAGCTCATTTTCCAACTCTTGATTCAAATCTGGTCCCAGGAGATCACTCAACACCACCAAGTGCAAAAGCATTTACGTGTCTTTTTTTCTCCTCCTTGTCGACTATCGAATTCCGCCTTTCAAGTATAAGATCATAGTTACTCTTCCTCCGTATGTAGAGTTCTGTAAGAAAGACTTCAATAATAAAGGTTCTATTAATGCAAATACACTCTCCAAAGGAATAGTCATTCTCCTGTCTAGATGGTCAGGAGTAGAAATAATACCAGAAATGAAGGTAATCAAACAGCGATTAATCTTCCTTAATTTGAGGTAAGATCTTATGACCGCATCAAGAATTTGTGCTACATGGTCAAATTCCTTAATGCCCTTATTACTCAACATACGCCTCATCCATCCTTCATAAAAACCCAGTGGAGGGCGGCAAATCTTGGAAGTCAATAGGAGGCGGACATTCATTTCGAGACAAAACTCTCCATCTCCCAGCAAGAAGAGAATAGGTCAAAGATTTATGTTTTTAATGGAAAGCAAGACTATCTTATGAGAAGGATGTTCCTAATGTTTGAAAAGGCGAGGTGAACACTTCCTCCATCGGGAATGTTCGGTGCCTTGAAGGCTGTCTCTCCTTAGCACCAAAGATCCAAGACATCAGTTTACAAGAGGATAAGCATTTCATCAATGAAATAAAATAGAAAAGAACTGCATTTGAAAATTCAGAAAATGAGACACACAAGAAAGTCACAACTCGCATCTTGAGCATACAATGGTCGGTCCAGCGTCATTCAAGTCCTGCATTGAAGGAAGCTTCTGTGAAACCTGGTGAAAGTCATGAACACATGTCCTAGTCAAATTTCACCGTATTGATTTCAAGTCTCACAAGTTTCAAGTCTTGTTAAATTCTTACCAAGCATATGTGAATAAGACCTTTGCATAGACTGGCCCGCATCTCATTCATCCGCATGCTTAAAAATCTTCTTTATTCATGGGAATCGTGGTTCATGGAAACCAAAATGGTGCGCATGTCTTATGGGTGTGCTGTATTAATTAACAATGTAGGTTTGAAATGAAAAAAAAAAAAAAAAAAAATCTTATTATTTTTAATCAATTGAGCAGGAAGAGCATCTAAACCTGGCGATTCATTAATAAAATTTATTACAAAAAAAAAAAAAAAGGAGCGAAACTTACCCACGGTCGACTTGAAATCCGGACGGCAGAAGAAGAATTCCTGCTATCCACAGCTCAAACAATGGCCGATTAGAAGCATGCGGTCGAGCTCATACAAAAAAAAAATGTAAAGAGGAACTTGGTCATATGCGAAGAGAGTCACCGGATCAGAAGTGATTCACTCTTATTTGGCATCCTTAAATCAAAGAAAGAAACCGTTCAGGGATTCTCAACCGCGACAAAAACTATGCGGTAACACTATGTATTCACTCTATCCCAGTCATTTCACATATGTATGTCACCATCTCATGCCTACCACACAATAGTGTAACTACTATGTGCTAGCGGGGACTTCAATGTTGATGGTGTATTTTCGTTAAAAAGGTTAAATTTGTAAATAAATTAATGAGAAAAACTCATGTACATCTTGTAAAAGATAAAGCCATTTATAAAGTGTTTGGACTCCCTCACTTATTCACCAAGAATGGAGCATGAACAATCCATTACAGGAATACATGAAATTCCTCCTAGGGATGGAGCACATGTAGCAACAATCCCTTCTGTGAATTTCATATCAGCTTTGTATTTCGGTACTCATTATCAGTGTGGCATGATTAGGTGTTACTCTACGAGTAAATACGAACCTCCAAACATTTATAATGAAACCATGTACGAAATACCCGTGACGGAGTTGATTCTCGGGTGTTATACTAGCCCGAGCCCTTGGTGCATACTAGCGATTGAGCCCCTCCTAATACCTTAGACCATATCAGACCATATCATGATCTGACCAGTCATCATCAACTCCACAAGCATGATTGGATGACCCCGGATCATTCCATCACCCCCCAGCGGTATGGAATACACACGGCCGACCACAGACATGGTCGACTATTGGCCTTTGCTTGCCAAGAAACCGTCCATACCAAGCATTATGGACGGAAAACCTAAATTAGGGTTTGCGGCATATTACATGTGCCGCAAAATCGATCTCAACCATCCATCCATTCAGCAGTATAGATGGAGGGTGTAGATGTAGACTCAAGGGCCGGAGTATGTCGACACAATCACCATGTGACCGCCTACAAACTTGACCAACTCGGTCAAAACCAACCATGATTGGTTACAAACAAATTCGTCCATTAACAGAAGAGCATGGTGGCACGGCTTTGAAAGCGAAAATTAGGTTGAAGCCATCATGCGTCCCATCTTCTCCGGCACGAATGGAGTCCTGGTCTGGGTCAGAGCAGGTCCGGTCATACCAAAGATGACCACCGTGGCCCATCTACCTCCTCATCGTCGGCCAAGGCATATCATGCCCGGTCGCCAAATGCATGCTAAACATGCGTGGTTACACTTCCCAAATTGCAAATTGATCTCACCGCTCAACTTCACCGGACGAGGGTGAGTGGCTTAGATCACGTTTTCATGGGATAGTCGGTATAGGCGTGAACATCATCTACCATCTTCACGTCAAACCACCCGGCCAAGGCCGGCCAAGTTAGGTCGTCTTGGAAAACGCCTTAGGAAAAGAGTGTGGCGCGCGGCTTCTTGCGGTATCAAACTCCATCGCAAAATCAATCTTCGACCACTCCTCTTTGACTCGGCCAAATTGAGTGGGTCGAGATCGCGCTTTCATGAGGAACGGAATACGAGCACCTACACCATCATGCGCGTCAACACGCATGTATGGCTGGTCCTCTCAAAATCCTTCCCATGCTTGGTTTCGACCAGTGAGAGTGATGTTTGCGCACCTCTTCAAAAAACCTAATATTCATTAGCAGTCATGGATGATGAGTGTCTCAAGGCTCATCTCATCTGGTCCAACTTCCTGGCTGGTTATCTGACCCTGTGAGGAGTCACCTGGTCGGTAAGGCGTGTTTTACCCATCACCTTACCACACCTGGCATGCCAGTACACGTGATGAGTCATACTCTTTCGATGCTTCAGAAGTGTTGACTTTCTGAATAACGCAGTTATTCAATTGAAGATTACATGCTATCTTTCGTGGATCCACGTCACATTTCAGACATCAATCATGCTCACAAATCGGATACCTCACGGGGTGTTGGTCTCCAAGCGGTTTACAAGTGCAGGCGGCAACGCGCCATCACAAGAACGTGTTAGGAAGTCATGGGCGGTTAAAGATGCAGAATGTGGAGAAGTGGGCAAGATCAAGCCATGGTATCACCGACACACAACTCCACTACTCCATCATTCCACTACCTCCACTTCCCACGAGAAACGTGAATGGGCTCAATGACTTATATAAATAGGTTCTCCGCCTCTCTTTCAAGAAGAGACGAGCAGCATGTCTGTGATTTACGAAACCAAGTGTTAATACAAAAACCGTATTCAAACACTTTCAGGCACCTTTGCATCAACGTAGCTTGCTCATCTTTCACACAAGTCATAAGCAAGCCAACACCTTCAAATCTCAACACCTTCTTCGCTCTCCCTAAAGATCAACCCCATCTCCTTTCACTTTGTGACTAAAACAAGTCCGGGAACGGCCATTTCTTGGTTTAGGGGCCGGACTTGGCACAACATTGACTCTGACCCATACACTCACCGCTACAGTTGCATTTGTTTCAAGGTTTAGATTCATTTCCTCATCCACACCCCAAATTAC
>JAJJWW010005686.1:0-48950 GCA_023531295.1 Papaver armeniacum | reverse complement strand
CTCTCTCTTAATGACTATTCATAGATTCAATCAAGGAAATAGAATTTCACAAAATATTGATTGATCAAGATGTAGGACCATAATATCGCAACGTACAGGGCTCGCGGGGTTAATAAACAACGATGTCGCGAGGCAGTCGCAGAGAGCTAAAATAAACGACGCAAAGAATAACGGCGAGGCAAGACATAAAGAAGACGTGACATCCGCGAGGGTTAAGAAGTGTCGCGAGAGTGAATGTTTGTGCATCTCGCGACACTTCGCGAGACATTCCCGAAAATAAAGGGTAGCTTAGCTGTCATCCACTATGTATTACCCTATATAAAGGGCTAAGTGAGTCTGTAAAAGGGGGAGGATCTTTTTGGAGTTGTTGGGCAAGTCATTAGGAGAGAGAAAGTTTGAGAGTGTATTAATTTCTAAGTGTAATTCTATTTCCTTGTGTAAACTATTCATAGATTCAATCAATAAATATTCTTGATCTTACATCTTTCAATGGACTAATTAAGCAAAATTGAGTAAGGGGTGTAGTGTGGGATTTCCTGCAACTACACTTCATTCCTACCTGGACACATGTGTGACCCATAAAGAGCTATTTATTATTGAGAGCAATATCATAAAACCCTTTCTTGTGAGGCAGAGTCGAGACTTTCGATCACTCCGAACCCGAATTTTTGTCGAGAAGGGATGGTTATTTCTCTCTCAACTTTTAAGAATGAGATTGTGTTCATTTATGTGTCTAACTTCTTATGACTAGTGTGCATAATTTCTATGTCTTCTTAGCGCTTGGATGCTATCATTACGGAGAACTAGTAAGTTGAAAAAGTAGGTTTTGTGGGTATATCTCTAGTAAACCCTCACGAGACTATAACTCGTCCACTAGGGACACCTAGGGGTTTAAAGGCTTGTTATTTATGCTAAAAGTGACCGTAGCCTCGACGACACGGAGTTGTATGTATGTTTTAGAATTGTCTTGTTTGATTTGCTCGAGGACTAGCAAAGTCTAAGTGTGGGGGAATCTGATAGGTGTCTAAAACACCTAATTTACTATCTAGTAGTTACGCTTTCTATGCTATTTTTCTGGTGAATTATGTACTTTACGCGTGTTTTTGAGTTATTAGGTACTCTGGAGTCGCACGGAGGAAAAGAAGAAGAAACTACCCAATTTGAGCAAAAAGGACGTAATTGCCATTTCTCTGGAGAACACTATTTGGAGCCTAGCAAAGGTTAAGGGACAACTCTATTTGGAGGAGCATTAAACACATGATAGCTGAGGATAGGGGGATGTCTGTTTGGGTGACCCTTATCTGAGACTATGGGTGGTCTCAATCCATCTTATTGCATTTGCCCTAAAAATCTCGCAGCTCACTCATTCTTCTCATTCATTAGTTTCACCTGAAATCAAGAAGAAGAAAAGAAATTAAACAGCAGCTGCGCTGTTGTCTCAGAGAGATTGAGGTAAGGATTAAGAACCAAGAGAAGAAAATGGAGTTGTTCGATGGTCGTGTTGAAATTGAGTCATGATGGAAGTGGCGCTGTTGAGTGATTCAGGGTTTGAGGAGAAATTGAATCTGGGATTGATGATTCGAATTAGAGACAGAAATAGAGAGGAGAAGGTTTGTGGCTTCTGGGTAAATGGAGATGTTGTTGGCGATATGAATGGCTGCTGTTGTAAGAGGGAATAACACTGAGACATGGAGGATCGATTGTTGCAGGTGGTAATTGAATGGGAGAGAGAAGAATGTTTTCATGGCGTCGGTGGGTGCAATTGACCAACGCTATTGATCTTGCCAGTAGAGTTTGAGAAGGAATCTGAAAAGTGTTCGAGAGATTAATCAGGGCTTCTGTGGAGATGAGGAGAACATGATGAATGGGTTCTTGTTGATTTCGAGTTTGAATCAGCTGGAGAATAATTGGAAGTTGGGTTTGTATCAATTTCAAGTCCACTTTGAGTTTGAAACGAGAAGAGCAGATGTGTTGGATGAGAGTCTGAGATTGGTTCTAGTGATTGTAGAATGACTCAAGAGTTGCTGAAAAATGATGCAATAACAAAGGAACGATGTAGCTGTTGATCTCGGAGAAGATTTGAAAGACTCAGGAGATTATGGTGTTGTCGAGCTCGAGACTATACAACTAAGATAGCTAGTGTTGATTGAAGAATGGCAGGCTGGGGTGTTGGTGCTTAGAGCTGGTGGATGACAGTGGTGATGGCCAAAGAAGGCTGAAATGAGTTGTTGGGTTGATTTGAATGACGATTCTGAGGTTGTTGTTGCAGCTGGAGTTGTTGCTCAGCAGATGGGTTCTGGTAATAGAAATTGAATTCAGGGAGGCGGTTTCTGTGAGTTAATGGGTCTGTTAATGACTGAAGTTGAGCGCAATGAGTTGAAGTTGTGTACAATTCTTGTGGCTGTATAGGTCAGCAAGATTGAATGATGCTAAGAGCTACAAGGGTTCGATATGGTAGTGCGGAGACGAGATGGAGGAGTTCAAACGGTGAAGGTGAGAGTTTAGGGAGCTGTTGGAAGAGATCTTGAGTCTGGGTTCGAATGAACTCTCGATGTACTAATGGCGAGTGATGTTGTTTTGATGGAATGAAGTTCCATGGATGCGATTATCTTTGGTGATGGTTCGGAAAAGGGATTCGAAGATTCGAGTTTGGTTCTTTATGACAATGGGTTGTGCAGATAGCAACAGATGCAGCTGAGATTTGTGGAAGTCGAGAGAGGCAACTGAGATGGTGTTAGCTGTGATGGCCAGGTGATGGCAGTTCTTGCGGGTGGATTAAGCTGAGCAATAACAGTGATGAGGTCTGTGGTGAAGCAAATGGAGTTGAGTTGGAATTGAATTACTGTGGAAAGATTGCAGGAGCTCGGATGAACTGGTGCAAGAAAGGAAGAGTCTGGTTGAGTGAGCTGTTGTCGCGGCTGGAGTTATGTTGGGAATTGACAGAGTCTGGGTGATGTGCGACTGCAGATTCGCGATTAGGTCTTGGAGATGAGCAATGGAGTCAAAGCAATGTCGTGAGCTATTGTTGGCCTAGGATGAAGTTGCAGCTGGGATGAGACCAAGCACAACAGAAAGTGAATGAAATACTATATGGTTTTAACAGAGATTTGGGTATGTCTTGTGCCTGGAACGCAGTCGAAAAGGAGCTGCTGATGGATTGTTTACATGGATTCGAATTACATGAGTATTGACAGCAATGTGGCTCAAGTTTGTGAGGTTTTGCTCAAGTCAGGAAATGAACAGGTGCTGGTGCTTATGGAAGCTGTTTTGGCCTGGCAGATGGTTTGAAATTTAATGAGAATGAATTGAACAGCCATCATGGCTGGATATGAGCTTGTGAAGCACAATGATAGTGCAGCACAGCTATGGCATGAGTAATGGCATGAGTAATGGCCTATGCCAATGCCACTCAGCCCAATCAGCCAGAGATCTGACTTAGCTGACTAGAACCAGCTGACTCACCCTGACTCTTCCTGACCCGAGTTGACTCACCCTGACTCTTCCTGACCGAGTTGACTCAGTGACCTTGACCGAGTTGACCCGTTGACCGGTGACCGGGCGGACTTTGCCGGTCACCTGAGATACTTTCCGGCGACTTTTCCGGCCAATTTCTGGCCACAATCCCAGTTTTCCGGCGACATATTTTTGGACATATTTTCTACATGGGTTTTTCTCACACATGGGCTTGGTGGACCACTTGGAGATGGGTTTTGAGAAGACCTAAAATTTGGAAAGAGTATCCTTTTGGAATTGAAGAAACATATAAATAGAAAAGTCTTTCTCAAACCTAAGAAGATCTCCATGAGGGAGGCTTCTACTTTTGTTCTAGGGTTTCACATGATAGTTTTCTTCTTTGCTTTCTATGATGATTTCCGAAAACACAAGTAGCTAATTTTATATTATTGGTTAAGGATGTAGTTGGATTTTGCAACCAAGTTATGATTTTTATGAATTAGTTTTCTCTCAATATTATTGTTTGATTTCTACAGGTTATAATAATTGCTTGATTGATGTATTGCAATATGATTGAATGTTTGTTTAGTTAAGTCTAGAATTGATTGAACTCACATCCATATCTATAGCTATTTTAGGGTTTTTCATCAAGCGATAACCTTGAATACGAGTAGCATGATATGATTCTAGGTTGTAGTGATACATCCTTGTAGTCATATGTAGAAATTGACCTTTGTTCGAATTGTTTTGCGCAATGTATTTCAATTGCATTGATTAGCCTATTTCTCGAAACTTAATGCTCCTAGGAATTGAACTTGATTAGCGCAAGGCGTTAGGTTATTCTTTAGGTAGAATTCACATACGCACTCTAATGTGTGTGTTGATGAACTTTGGAAATTTATGGAGTATTCTTGCAATAAGGTATTCTAGGGCTTTTGATGATAGCGAGATTAAATACGAATTCTATTCATATATATTCATAAACTTGTTTACAATTGAAGATGAAACCTTTATCCAATATTTCACATCCTTGATTTGCGTACTTTATTTGCTTTTTGTTTATTTTTATTTACACAATCAGAAAATCCCCCGTGTTACTTATAAGATACCGAAACATATTGACAACCTTGACCTCTCTGTGGGAACGATCCTTTCTTGCCCTTGCTTCATTATATATTTTGAGTAGTAAGAAAGTGTAATTTATATTTGTGTCGGCTGACAACCGGTCAAATTTTGGCGCCGTTGTCGGGGAGGCAGCGGTTGTTAATTGTTTTTGATTTCTTATTTTTGTATTTAGTTTTGTTTTACTTTTTCTTATTCTTTGGTTCTTATTCGAGTTTTGAGAATCTCGTTTCAGGTACCAATTTCTATGGATGGAGCATATTGGAGCAATCAATACGGCTTTCAACCTCAACAATATGACAATTATCACCCTTACGGGGAGTACAATCAAAACCAATCCTTTGGTTATGATCAATACTCCACGTACCCTTTTAGTTGTTCTCATACATTCCAACCTTCTTACGGTGGGTATGTAAGTGAGCAACCACAAAGAGGGGATGATACTTGTGCTCCTATTAATTTTTCCTCTAGTTTGGTAGATGAAATGCAACAATTTATGGACAAAGATGGAGTCAATTCGTAGACAACCAAGCATGGAACCAATTTCATCGACCGAATGTGCTCATAGTATGTATGGCCCAATTTCTGATCGTAGTTATGATCATTCACCCATTCAAAGGGAAGATAATTGGCCTAACAATACGAAGTAAGTAATTCTAATTTTGCCTTGTCGAATGAGCTTTACAAATAAATGGAACACTATATTCAGAATTTGGATGGATCACTTCAAGAGCTTCAAAGAGGTGTTTCCGACGTAAGAAAGGGCATTGATGAATACATAGAGGAAATGAATAATTATGTTGAAAAAGGAGAACCTTTGGGGACTTTCGTTGATATTTGTGTAGTTAACTCAACTCTTGATCGTAATAATGATCATTCACCTATTCAAAAGGATGAGTTCGAGATTAGCAACACTAAATTCAGCGAGGACCAATCTTATGTTGACTATGATAGTGATGATGATTATTATGAAAATACATCGTTTGAACAAATTTATGGTGACATCCCCGAGGAGTGTACAATGGAGTCTTTTTGCGATCAAGGTGAAGTTGAAAAGGAATATGATGACACTAGTGTAGCTTACTCGAGCATTGATCTTTATAATGATCAAGAACCTATTCAAAAGGTAGAGCTTGAGGATGATGCAAGGAGTGTTCTAAAGAAATTTCTTATGGACAATATTGCATTCGCAAAAGAGTATGTGCCTTACAACAAGGAGGAGTATGTTGAGAATGAGACGGTTATGACCAATATTGTGGAAGACCCAATTGAGATTGCAAATGATTGTAATGATGATGTTTATGTCAAACTTTGGTTACTGGCAAAACGGACGAAGAATGGTTGCAAGGTTGATAGAGGACCATGATATACAAGAGGTGAATAATTCACTTGAGTTTTTCAAGGATGAAGAGGATTCCGTGATACAAGAGATTGTGCAAGGTTTGTCTAACCCGTTTCCTATTGTTTCTTCTCCTTTACCTCTTATTGGTTTGAATGTATGTGCTTCGAGAATATTGTTGAATGACTTTGTTTCTCGTTTTCCGACATTAGAGATACTTGATTCTCATACTATGCAGGTTATGGAACAAGAAACCGTGGAAGTACCCGACTTCTATATTCTTTATACACTTCCAAGTGTGGACAAGAATAAGTGTGGGGGAAACTTTTATCGGTTAATAGCTTCATTTATGTTTTATATGACTAATATTTGTGTGAAGCTAGTGTTTGCAAAACAGGTTCTATGGAAGGATCCCCAACTTTTCAGATTGTTGGTATATGGGGAATGAATCTTGCAAGGATATAGTCGGGCTGACGACTTTAAACCAAGCGCTAAATGGGAGGCAACCCATAGGTTTTGTATCTCTTATCTTTTAATTTTTCTTTTCTTGTTTTTAGCTTTTTCTTTTCGCATTTTGTTATATGATTTCCCACCTTGACTTTCTTTGGACGATTCAATTTACATTGAGGACAATGTAAAGTTTAAGTGTGGGGGAGTGGTTAAGCATTTGCGTTGTAAATTTTTCAAAATTTTTCAACTTTTGTGTAATTAGTGAATAAGAAAACTCCAACTTGTAGTTAGTTTAGAGTCACATAGTATACATGTCGTTAAGATTACATCGAGAATCTCATAATAGTGACTGAACTTAGAGATGACAGAGAACATGATCGGGTTTCTTACTTGTATGAGAGTTAAAGTTGGATTTAACCATGCCAGTGGCAAATAAGGTGCAGACTGAATTCGGTATTAGAGAAGTGATCCCCTATAGTGGAGACTACCCATGTTACATAATGTGAGGCACCGACCTTCAATTCTTTGTACCTGTCTAAATTTGTGCTTTTAGAGTGTGTGTCACCGTACGTAAATTCCGGGCAGAATGGTGAGCTGTCCAACCTCCCACCAATGAAGCACTATTTTGATCTCTTGAGTGCTATTTTTATCAACCATGATGGTGACATCGAATTGTTAACTTACATACCACTTGTAATCTTGTTCGCAGTTAGCACCATCCACTTATCTCTCTACACCAACAGGTCCATAGAAACACCATCATCATCAACAAGAGGAGCATCACAAATTCGAAGGAAAGTTGAAGACGTTCAAGGTTTACAAGCAACAGTACAGAATTGAGCAGATTTCAGACTTTATGTACGAGAGCGAAGATTATAAAGATGAGAGTTCGAGAGGTTAATGATATCAAGACATACAAGTTGTGAAGAATCATGTGGTAAAATACTTATACCATGGTACTTATTTGTATTTTCAATTTGTGTTTATTTCTCTCGCAAAAAAAAAAAAAAAAAAAAAGGAAAAAAAAAAGAAAAGAGAAAATTTTTAGGTTTGTTAATAGTTTTTATTATTTTGTTTTGTTTTTATTTTGTATTTGTTTTATTTCTTATTTAAAAAAATTAAAAAAAAAAATTAGAAAAAAAAAAAAAAATAATTAAATTTCGGGTTTGTATAGTTCGTTTTATTTTTGTATTCTTTCAATAAAGCCAATGGAAAGAAGGAATATCTATAATGAAGTTTCAAGCGACAAGGAATTAGAGGAAAGAATCATATTGTCGAGATTCTACGAAGTTCAAGAGTTATCATCAAGGGTTGAAGACCGAAGACGTTTCTATGGATGCTGTGAGAGTGGTGCTAGCTGCACGCCGAACGGATACGAGGTAAGTAAGCATATTCCCACCTTCGTTAAGTGGTTGATTTCCTTTCGTAGAGATCGTCAGAAAAATGGGTTTTCAAAATCATAAAAGATGTGGGTTTTCAAAACATTCGGAGGGTTTTTGCCTTCCTACCATTCAACGTGTCGCAGGATTCTCTCTTCATTCCTACCTGGACACATGTGTGACCCATAAGAGCTGTTTATTATTGACAGCAATATCATAAAACCCTTTCTTGTGAGGCAGAGTCGAGACTTTCGATCACTCCGAACCCGAATTTTTGTCGAGAAGGGATGGTTATTTCTCTCTCAACTTTTAAGAATGAGATTGTGTTCATTTATGTGTCTAACTTCTTATGACTAGTGTGCAGAATTTCTATGTCTTCTTAGCGCTTGGATGCTATCATTACGGAGAACTAGTAAGTTGGAAAAGTAGGTTTTGTGGGTATATCTCTAGTAAACCCTCACGAGACTATAACTCGTCCACTAGGGACACCTAGGGGTTTAAAGGCTTGTTATTTATGCTAAAAGTGACCGTAGCCTCGACGAGGAGTTGTATGTATGTTTTAGAATTGTCTTGTTTGATTTGCTCGAGGACTAGCAAAGTCTAAGTGTGGGGAATCGATAGGTGTCTAAAACACCTAATTTACTATCTAGTAGTTACGCTTTCTATGCTATTTTTCTGGTGAATTATGTACTTTACGCGTGTTTTTGAGTTATTAGGTACTCTGGAGTCGCACGGAGGAAAAGAAGAAGAAACTACCCAATTTGAGCAAAAAGGACGTAATTGCCATTTCTCTGGAGAACACTATTTGGAGCCTAGCAAAGGTTAAGGGACAACTCTATTTGGAGGAGCATTAAACACATGATAGCTGAGGATAGGGGGATGTCTGTTTGGGTGACCCTTATCTGGGACTATGGGTGGTCTCAATCCATCTTATTGCATTTGCCCTAAAAATCTAGCAGCTCACTCATTCTTCTCATTCATTAGTTTCACCTGAAATCAAGAAGAAGAAAAGAAATTAAACAAAGAAATTGCCTGTTGTCTCAGAGAGATTGAGGTAAGGATTAAGAACCGAGAGAAGAAAATGGAGTTGTTCCATGGTCGTGTTGAAATTGATTCATGATGGCAGTGGCGCTGTTGAGTGATTCAGGGTTTGAGGAGAAATTAAATCTGGGATTGATGATTCGAATTAGAGACAGAAATTGAGAGGAGAAGGTTCGTGGCTTCTGGGTAAATGGAGATGTTATTGGTGATATGAATGGATGCTGCTGTAAGAGGGAATAACACTGAGACATGGAGGATCGATTGTTGCAGGTGGTAATTGAATGGGAGAGAGAAGAATGTTTCCATGGCGTCGGTGGGTGCAATTGATCAACGTTGTTGATCTTGCCAGTAGAGTTTGAGAAGGAATCTGAAAAGTGTTCGAGAGATTAATCAGGGCTTCTGTGGAGATGAGGAGAACATGATGAATGGGTTCTTGTTGATTTCGAGTTTGAATCAGCTGGAGAATAATTGGAAGTTGGGTTTGTATCAATTTCAAGTCCACTTTGTGTTTGAAACGAGAAGAGCAGATGTGTTGGATGAGAGTCTGAGATTGGTTCTAGTGATTGTAGAATGACTCAAGAGTTGCTGAAAAATGATGCAACAACAAAGGAACGATGTAGTTGTTGATCTCGGAGAAGATTTGAAAGACTCAGGAGATTATGGTGTTGTCGAGCTCGAGACTATACAACTAAGATAGCTAGTGTTGATTGAAGAATGGCAGGCTGGGGTGTTGGTGCTTAGAGCTGGTGGATGACAGTGGTGATGGCCAAAGAAGCTGAAATGAGTTGTTGGGTTGATTTGAATGACAGTTACATGTTGTTGTTGCAGCTGGAGTTGTTGCTCAGCAGATGGGTTCTGGTAATAGAAGTTGAATTCAGGGAGGCGGTTTCTGTGAGTTAATGAGTCTGTTAATGACTGAAGTTGAGCGCAATGAGTTGAAGTTGTGTACAATTCTTGTGGTTGTATAGGTCAGCAAGATTGAATGATGCTAAGAGCTACAAGGGTTCGATATGGTACTGGAGACGAGATGGAGGAGTTCAAACGGTGAAGGTGAGAGTTTAGGGAGCTGTTGGAAGAGATGTTGGAGTCTGGGTTCGAATGAACTCTCGATGTACTAATGGCAGCGATGTTGTTTTGATGGAATGAAGTTCCGTGGATGCGGTTATGCTGGTGATGGTTCGGAAAAGGGATTCGAAGACTCGAGTTTGGTTGCTGCTATGACAATGGGTTGTGCAGATAGCAACAGATGCAGCTGAGATTTGTGGAAGTCGAGAGAGGCAACTGAGATGGTGTTAGCTGTGAGATGGCCAGGTGATGGAAGTTCTTGCGGGTGGATTAAGCTGAGCAATAACAGGCTGATGAGGTCTGTGGTGAAGCAAATGGAGTTGAGCTGGTATTGAATTACAGGGAAAGATTGCAGGAGCTCAGATGAACTGGTGCAAGAAAGGAAGAGCTGGTTGAGTGAGATGTTGTCGCAGCTGGAGTTATGTTGGGAATTGACAGAGTCTGGGTGATGTGCAGCTGCAGTTCGCGATTAGGTGCTGGAGATGAGCAATGGAGCTGAAAGCAATGTCGTGAGCTGGTGTTGGCCTAGGATGAAGTTGCAGCTGGGATGAGACCAAGCACAACAGAAAGTGAATGAAATACTATATGGTTTTAACAGAGATTTGGGTATGTCTTGTGCCTGGAACGCAGTCGAAAAGGAGCTGCTGATGGATTGTTTACATGGATTCGAATTACATGAGTATTGACAGCAATGTGGCTCAAGTTTGTGAGGTTTTGCTCAAGTCAGGAAATGAACAGGTGCTGGTGCTTATGGAAGCTGTTTTGGCCTGGCAGATGGTTTGAAATTTAATGAGAAGGAATTGAACAGCCATCATGGCTGGATATGAGCTTGTGAAGCACAATGATAGTGCAGCACAGCTATGGCATGAGTAATGGCCTATGCCAATGCCACTCAGCCCAATCAGCCAGAGATCTGACTTAGCTGACTAGAACCAGCTGACTCACCCTGACTCTTCCTGACCCGAGTTGACTCACCCTGACTCTTCCTGACCGAGTTGACTCAGTGACCTTGACCGAGTTGACCGTTGACCGGTGGCCAAGGCGGACTTTGCCGGTCACCTGAGATACTTTTCGGCGACTTTTCCGGCCAATTTCCGGCCACAATCCCAGCTTTCCGGCGACGTATTTTTGGACATATTTCCTACATGGGTTTTTCTCACACATGGGCTTGGTGGACCACTTGGAGATGGGTTTTGAGAAGACCTAAAATTTGGAAAGAGTATCCTTTTGGAATTGAAGAAACATATAAATAGAAAAGTCTTTCTCAAACCTAGGAAGATCTCCATGAGGGAGGCTTCTACTTTTGTTCTAGGGTTTCACATGATAGTTTTCTTCTTTGCTTTCTATGATGATTTCCGAAAACACAAGTAGCTAATTTTATATTATTGGTTAAGGATGTAGTTGGATTTTGCAACCAAGTTATGATTTTTATGAATTAGTTTTCTCTCAATATTATCGTTTGATTTCTACAGGTTATAATAATTGCATGATTGATGTATTGCAATATGATTGAATGTTTGTTTAGTTAAATCTAGAATTGATTGAACTCACATCCATATCTATAGCTATTTTAGGGTTTTTCATCAAGCGATAACCTTGAATACAAGTAGCATGATATGATTCTAGGTTGTAGTGATACATCCTTGTAGTCATATGTAGAAATTGACCTTTGTTCGAATTGTTTGCGCAATGTATTTCAATTGCATTGATTAGCCTATTTCTGAAACTTAATGCTCCTAGGAATTGAACTTGATTAGCGCAAGGCGTTAGGTTATTCTTTAGGTAGAATTCACATACGCAGCTCTAATGTGTGTGTTGATGAACTTTGGAAATTTATGGAGTATTCTTGCAATAAGGTATTCTAGGGCTTTTGATGATAGCGAGATTAAATACGAATTCTATTCATATATTCATAAACTTGTTTACAATTGAAGATGAAACCTTTATCCAATATTTCACATCCTTGATTTGCGTACTTTATTTGCTTTTTGTTTATTTTTATTTACACAATCAGAAAATCCCCGTGTTACTTATAAGATACCGAAACATATTGACAACCTAGACCTCTCTGTGGGAACGATCCTTTCTTGCCCTTGCTTCATTATATATTTTGAGTAGTAAGAAAGTGTAATTTATATTTGTGTCGGCTGACAACCGGTCATCTTCTTGGCGAAGTCCCTGAGAACATGCCTTCTTTGGATATTTCTGATAGCGATGCTAGCGAAGAAGAATCTGATGAAGATAATGAAGTAGAAGGATCTGGTGAAGAAGAAGAATCAAATAAGAAATAGCACCATTTTCTTCTTTCTCTTTTTGTAACATCTGTATATTTATCCTTTTAATCTTCCATCTTTATAATCTCTTATTGTAAGTTTCTTGGATCTTCAAATACAAATTCTACTTTTGTTGTCCCTTTCTGCACATGTTAAAAAAGCAATTCTTTTTTGCAATATGGTTAATCAATATTATGAATGCGTAAATCTATCATATGAAAATAAATAACATGTTCTCAATCTATGCATTCCCATACTTGCCTCTGTTATTTGTTTTCAAATGAATGATTAAGCAAATAACCTTTAGATGGTAACATGCCTCAGTCTCGCAACTGTTGTTGCTGAATTCTCGCGAGAGAATGTTTCTTGGTTGTTTTCAAGATCTCATTTTTTTTCTTTTTATTTTGTGTGGTCTTATTTTGCCTTCCTAGTTAAAGGTCTTATTGCGCCACCTCTTGTCATTGCGACAAAATCGCAGGACGTCTTTACACTTTCATGTAAAGACCCATTGATTTTGCCTTATCATTTCTTAGTATTGTTGCCTCTGCAGGATAATTTTATTGCGACAATATGACAGGCCTAGATTTTCTTGCGAAAATAAAGCCCCATGACATTGCCGTCTTGCGACGAAATCGCAGGACGTCCTTACACTTTCATGTATTGACCCATTGATCTCGTCTTATCTTTGTATTTTGTATTATTGCCTCTTCAGGATCATCGCACAAATATGACAAGCCTAAATTTTCTTGCGAAAATAAAGCCTCATGACATTTGCGTCTTAAGACACTTATCATCTCCCTAATAGAGGGTGACGCCCTTATCATCTCCCTGGTTGCCCCTTCAAGGAGGTGTACATCGGCCATACAATACTAGCTCCTCCCATCCGGTCTTAACAACAACCAGTTGTTTTCGCAGCCTCTTATCCCTTTTACCTATAGGGCTTATGGTTACGAGACTGCACCCTAAGTGGAGTTTTTTTCAGGCCAAGTGCAACATATGCCAAGACTTGCCAAGATTGGCCGAGACACTTCAAATGACCCAGGCACTCTTGGCTCAACCGTGTACCTCAGCGCCTTGATCATACGCTGACTCCTTAGAAGAGACCCTCGGTCGTCCAACCAGGGTATAACCTTATATATAGTTGGAAATCCAAGGTATCTCTCCTGGATGGGATTTATTGACCCCAAATCTCCATGACCCAGGTTCCAGGGCGGTGTAACCTTTTCCCCGAGCCATGTTAATAGATACCGCCTTTTATGACGTACTTTAGGTCTTACATTTGCCTCTTACGAAATTTTGATTCGCGAACTAGGGTGTACGCCATAGCAGGTTCATCCCATTCTGATATGTCATTGTTTTTAGATTGTTTCTTGTAATCATTTCTGCGAGAATTTCGCGTATTTTTTTTTCGATTATCATAGTATTTGTATCTTCAGCTTGTCTTTATTATTTAAATCCCTGCGAAAGCTTCGCGTATTCTTTTTTCGATTATCATAGTCTTGGCATCTTTAACCTGTCTTTATCACTCAAAAGTTATTTTTTTATTTTTTTATTTTTTTTTACAACCTTCGCAAATCTAGAATCAACTATTCACTCCTTTCTCATCTTACTTATGTTGCTCTCTGCTTCTTCATTATTCGAATTTCCTAATATTGCCTTCCCTTTTGCAAAATCATCGCAATTTCCAACTTTCTTCAAGCATTGGTTTCGCAACGTACTTTCTTCTCTCACCTCTATTGCGTCCACCATTAGTCTTTCCCTTCTTTGTTCGTTTTTGATGTTTTGCTTCTAGTTCTTCTTCTGAGCAGCTCTTTTCTCGCAAGATTCCACATCAACTTCATAGCACTTATGTCCCTCAACCCAATCTCCTTTTATGACTCCGACAACAGTGGGATGAGGAAATTTGATGCACTGGTGATAAGTCGATGCTACACCCAAAATCTCATGTAACCAAGGTCGCCCAATAAATGCGTTATAGGGAGATTCCACATCGACTATGCAGAACAAAATTTCAGTTGATAATCCTTTCAGTGGTATTCGCATATGAGCTTCTCCTTTAGGCTTGTTGGCAATACCGTTGAAACCATAGATCTTATAGGTTGAAGGTATTAGATCTTCGTCCTTCCCTCCCATAATCTTGTAAGTATGATAAAAAAGGATATTTACAGAGCTTCCAGTATCGATTAAGATTCTATTGATTGCCCATGAATTTTCCGCCTCATCATCTTCATCATCAACAGGTTTTGGGTTAATCTCCAATCTTACCACTAATAAGTTGTCATGCATCTCTCCACCCTCAGGTACTTCTTCTGCGGTAAAAGAAATAATCTGCTTTTGCCATTCCTTTAGTGGAGATGTCTTCGCGATATTCATTATTTCTCTATTATCAGCATCTCTTGCGAAAACCCTATTGATAACACTATCATGAAAAACTTCTAATGTCCTGTACGAATGTACAATAGAGTTGCAAGACAAATTCTTGGCTTTCGCTCCAACTTCTATCACAAACATTTCTCCTCCTTTTGTTGTGTTTGCTCTGTGAATTTCTGGGTTGGTGGTAATGGTTGAGATTGAGGTTGATTTTTTAGAAATTGATTTTGTTTCCCTTGATCTATCATTCTGAGGATGATTCTTTTTATATTTCTACAATCGTTTGTGGAATGTCCATGAAAATGGTGATATGACCAAAATTCATGACTTATGTCACTCGGAGGTGGCTCACTTCCCATGTTCCATGGCGCAGGTATATTTTCCATTAAGATTATAGCTTCCCATATTTTCTCCACACTAGCATTTAGTGGTGGCATCTTGATTTCTTCCCAGACTACTCTGTGACTTCGCTGTCCTCTATGATAACTCTGCCTCTGACTTCCATAAGTTTCTTGCGGCTGATCGAGTCTTTGAATTTTGTTATTTCCTCCACGGTTATAGAAGTTTCTCTCTCTCTCAAATTCCTCCTGATCACGACTCCCCATGGCTACTAGCTTTCGCTGACCATCATCCATTATCGTTTCTTGTTGACCTTGCGAGGTGCTCGCCACTGTGTTTATTAGTTTAGGTAACAAGCTTGCATTTGCAGCTTTTGAACTTGTGTTCGCAACGGGGTATGATTCCATCTCGTTTTGCTTTTCCTCTAGAGCAATGTACTCCTCTTGAAGTTCTCGCAACTCAGTCATTGTGATTGTATTCTTGATTCTAAAAATTTGAATATATAACAGATTGGTTGCGAACATAGCATTAATGAATAATAGAATGAGATACCTCTCATCCATACAACCAGCCATATCACTGCACATTATCTTCCATCTCACGGTTAGATGCTTCAAACTTTCACCAACCCTTTGTTTTAACCCAAATACATCTTCAATACCAGGTCACGAGGAGTTATTACTAATGTATGCCCCTAAAAATATAGCCTGCAAATGATTGAAAGATGTTATTGTATTCCTCAGTAATCCTTCAAACCATTTCAAAGCTTCTCCTGTCAAACTTGATGCAAAATATTTGCACAATATAGCATCATGGTTCTCCCACTGTAACATACATCTCGCATAGGCTTTGATATGTTGTATCGCACAAGTTGTTCCATTGAAAATGCTGGTCAACGTAGGTAAGTTTCACTTTGGGGGTATTCCTCCTAATTGTACTTCTTGTGTGAATGGAGTCTTCGCAGCTTCTTCTATGGCTTCATCCAATTGTCTCTTACCTCCTCCCCTTTTATTATTTAACATTCCTCTCATTTCTGCCAATTCTCTCAGAATTTGTTCATTTACACTAGAGTTTGGCTCCATTGGTCTTTTTAACTCCGCCTCTCTTCTTCTGCGTTCATGTCTGTTTTGACTTTCTTGTTCATCATTCTCTTCCCGTCTTTCTCTGCGATCTTCTCTTTCATTCCTCTCATTAATTCGCACACCGTTATATCTATCATTTTCTCTTCTTTGCTGCCTTTCGATTCTCCTTTGTACTCTTTCATACTCTTCAATGATATTTCCATTGTTGCGATTTTGTTCTCTCCTTCTTTCTCTATTATCATGATTATTCTGGCGAATTGCCTCTTGTAACTCCTGTTCTTCTATTTCTGTTCTCAACCTTTCTCTTTCGCAAGCTAGACGTGCTTGCTCAACATAGTGTCTTTCAATTTCATCTTCAATTTCTTTTTGCTTCCTCTGTACTTCTCTCCCATGCAATATTCTTCTTCCTTCTTCCCAATTTTCCTCATCACCTGGATTATTCCGCCCTTGACGCTGCCTATTTCCTTGATTTCCATCATTTTGCCCATTTTGAAGAGTCTCGGGATGTGGGATATAACGATCTTCCATTATTTCTCTTCTTTCGCAACGTTCTTCGCCTGGATTTTGCACTTCCTCTCGATTTTCTTCATTAGCATTTTCTATAGGTAAAGTTCTCCTTCTTTCCTCTCTAACTAATCTTGAGCTTGACCTTGTAGTGCTTCTCGACCTTCTGTTTTGTAATCTCATATTTTCCATCCTCAACTCATGATTTTGCCTTGTCAAATTTGCACGTTCCTCTGCTTCTAATTGCCTTTATTCATGTATTGTTTGTCTCAACGTCTCTAATGCTGCGACCTCTTCATTTCCATAAATTATTTCTCCAATCACTTCTCGATTTCTCACCTCTTGTCTATTGTTTATCAATTGTTGTTCTTCTCCCCTTTCGTCCACAGAGTCTGATCTCCAAGTATGCACGCTTACTCTATCATAATCCACAGTTCTATTCGGTATTGGTTGAATTGGTGATTGAATTTGATTTTCTTCATTATTTCTTGTGTTCATTCTTGAGGATTCCCCCATATCATTTCTCCCTTCTCCAGCAAGTCTCCTACTTGTTCTAACAGTTGTTGGTTGTTCTGATGCATGTCTTCTTCTAGCCATTTCTCAATTTCAGTAAATTGTTGAAGATTATATGAAATTCCTTCCCTGTTACTCCAAATTCTTTCAAATCACAATGTCAATCTTTACTCTCTCCCTGTTTCTAGCGCCAATATGTAGTTGCAGGAAATCCTACACTACACCCCTCACAAGAATCCACACAACTAAGCCATTAAAGATGAACAATTATAATTTTTATTGATTGATTTCTTGAATGTTTACAAGACAAAATGGAAAAGAGCTAAAGAAAATACAATATCTATAAATTTTCTCTCTCTTAATGACTTGCTCAACACCCGAAAAAGATCTCTTTCTCAATAGGCCTGTTCGGCTCTTTATATAGGGTGTTACATAATGGATGACAGCTAAGCTGTCCTTTATTTTCGGGAATGACTTGCGAAGTGTCGCAAGTGTACAAATGCATAATCTCGCGACACTCCTAGTTCTCGCTGGGTCTTCACACCTTTCTCGTGTTCTGGCTGTCGTCATCCATTGCGTCACTTATTTTACTCGTCTGCGACACCGTCGCTATGTAACGTTTATGGATTTCACGGAGGTGTTAGTGTTGCGATATTCTGATCCTACAGAATGGTAACGACGAGGGATTCCTTTTTCATCTCTTTCTTTTATTTGTTATTCTTTTTATTTCACTTTAAAACAATCCCCCTTTGTGTTTTATCTTATTTTGCTGAACTAAATAACCTATCAATTACACAGCTCTCTGTGGGAACGATCCTTACTACCGCTATATTACTGGTTAATTAGTGGGAAATATCTTGATTAATTTGTTGTGGTTACGACACGCATCAAATTTTGGCGCCGCTGCTGGGGAGCGGTTGTTAATTGATTTTTTATTTGTTTAGATTTTTTTTATATTTTTTTTCTTTTTTTTCTTGTGAGTCGTCATATTTCTTTACGGACATAACATGTACGGAGCACAAGACCAGTCATCATATTATAATGGTAATCAATATGGATTTCAATCTCATTCATATAACAACTACCAACCATACTCTACGGAGCCTTATGGATACTCTCATACATATCAACAAACTTATGACGGGTATGTAAGTGAGCAATCATAGGGATGGGAGGATAGTTATACTTCTGATCAGTTGTTTTCTAGTAATGTGCAGATGAGAGAGAGTTTGGAAAGACCTACTCCTCTTTATCATGTTCGTTTTTCATTTATGTCAAAAGAAAAGATACGGTCTGAAAATTCCATCATGAATAATGGCGGTGTGATTACCAATATTCTGTGGAGCACGTGTCGCGGTCTCATTGGTCGCACACAAGATATCTGTATATCCCTCGCTGTACATAGAGACCTGAGTAGAAGAAGATATCTACGCAGATCTACTTTATCTTATTCCAAGAAGGGATACCTCGACGGCCAAGATGGGAAAAGTAAAGCCTAGTCTAGAGGGAGGCAGCTGGCGAAGGGACAGAGGTAGATGACATATCTAATCAGCATTAAATGTACAAATCTCTTATCTACACGCATAATCAAAGCACGTGGAGAGAGATGATGTGGAAGAACCTGAATGGCAAAGGATAGCGGTGAACGAAGGTACAATCTGTACTAAGGCTGGGAAGTTCCCGAAGGAACGTGGGTCAGATGAGGTGGCAGAGTCCGACTGGAGATAGCACGCGGTGAACGAAGGTACCATTTGTAAGGAAGGTATATCAGAGAGCGATGGGTCCAAATACATCAAATATATACCTGGAGTAGAAGGGGCTATAAATACCAAGCTTCACCAACAAACTAAAGGCATTCAATATCTAGGAGAGAAGATCTAGTCTTAAGCTTATACCTCTTTAATGTTTAGAAATTAAGTATTTACTTCAACTTAAGTTCTCTATATTACTTTGGGAAGCATTTAAGATCTTTGTAACCACCACAACTTAATAACAAACAATCACTCATTATCCCGTGGACGTAGACGAAAGTCGAACCACGTAATCTCTTGTGTCTCATGATAACTTTGTAGCATTTACATTATATTTGTGTTCTTCATTATTATTGTGATCTTGAATATCTTTTATTACTTAGCATTATCAGTTCAACAGAGGCATTAATACTACTTAGTATCCGATTCTCTGAGCAATATACATTACGTAGACTATGGAAAAATTAATAGTCATAGTTTGGCGCTAGAAGGTTTTGCTCACCAGCTGGAGTTTTCATATTCCTTTATTTTTAAGTTACGCATCTTCTGTAACGAAGAGATCTGTGCTCTACAACGATGAATCTCACTCTCTAGTGATTTTTTCATCCGATATTTATGTATGTTCTTTGAGTTCATAGCCTCTGAATACTTACAAAATCATAGATCTACAAAGTTTTTCGCAAGAAAACACTCACAAAACGTTAACACTTTTGTTTTATACTAAAACAACCTTTTCCGACAAGGCATCCTTTAGATCTGAGTACCTCTGACTACAAAGGAATCTCAGTAAGAATTTAAGGAAAAAAGATCTTCCAAAGCATTTAATAACCTCTTTTCTTGGGAGATCTGACACCCTTTTTAATTGGTTTTCAATATTTAATGTTGTTCTTTCCAAGGGTGTCGTAAGAAATTTAATACCTGTCTTTCAAGGCGTCATTTCAGTCATTTTCCTTAAAAATCTGCTTAGCCTTCTTCTGTGTTAGAGAATTAATTGTTGTTTTTAACGAAGGCATCCAAGTAACAGATTTTTCCACTTTTTTCTGTGTCAACAAGACAGTCAAAAGCCTAAACCATGCAGAAACCAAATGACGTACCAACAAGCTCAAGACCAGCAGTTACGAGAGGAAGATCTCAAAAGCCATCTCAAGCGAATCAAAGAACAGAAGCATAGGACGGACAAAGTGAAATAACAAGAAGAACAGTTGCTAACAAGCCACCTATTCATGCTTAAGGGATGGGGAAAACATCGGGAGCACAACCACTTTACGGCATGCCGTTACCGGAGCATCCCAATTTCATGCATCCACCTGCGGCCAACGCAGGGTTACCCAGAACCTTAGTTCCTACGAGACGAGGTTTGGGAAACCTAACCCCGATCCAGATAGATCCCGACGCTCCGGTCATAGAAAAATGAGTGGATGACTCTGAGGATCCAGCCGACAACACTCCTCAGGGTGGTGGAATCCACAATGAAGATCAAAAATTATGTCAAGAGGTTCAAAATCCAGGCACTGGATTGTCACGATCCAAATATGATTGAACAACGATCAGTGGAATTATGCATTAATAGGATGGTACCCATCTATCATGCTATGCTAGAGAATCCGCAATTTCAGACATCCCCTGAACTTCGTGAAGCTGTTAAACGCTCGGGTACAACAGTACCTGCCCTTCTAGAAAGAACCAGGCCTGTCAGGAATGAAGAGCCTCATGATATTCTTGGAAACATACATCTCACCAACAGGCAATACAACCTTCAGCCTTCTGAAAGCAGCTTCACTGAAGAATCAAGATACAATATCATGCACGTCCAAAACCGCCGTCCAACCTCATTAGCACATGCACGACAATCACAATGATAAAACAACGTTTGAGATATACCGTATCTGGCTTGACGACAACAAAATTGGTGAGAGACGCTATCAGAATTTCGTCTCCCGTAGAAGAAGTAGTTGTATTATCGAAGGAGGTCGCACCCGGTACTTGAGAGGTACGTACGAACTCTCCATGTCAAGAGCTTCTTCATATTTGCACAACCTATTAGTTAAGTCGTCCGCATGAGGAAACTTCCCTACTCCTCAAAGACATGATCTAAAGACGATAAAGGCAAAGGAGTATGACTGGGGACTGCTCAACACTACCCATTTCAAAGATACAAGCACGCTATCATTATGATTCCAGTATTTCCGAAGATGAGGACAGACTCAAGAGAGCAGACGTATTTTCAAAAAACCAGCGATATGCCTGGACGTCTATGAAACGCAATGTAGATGCAAAGACGGCCTCATCATCAGCAACTCGTACGATCCTCATCAACATCGGGTTCAACTCCAACTCTCTCCCAAATTATTTCTTCAGAGACCCAGTGTGACAGCATCTATCAAGTTGAAAGCTCAATAGATACTCGTGGGCAGAGGACTGTCTCCCTCTTCTCCATTCCATGAGGAAACACCAAGGAAGCTATCGTTCCTTCTCACTTTAATAAAGAGACGATCTTTACCCTTATATGAAGATTGCCAAGTTCGTGCAATTAGCTACCATGCCTCTCCCTGCCAGTCTCTTCTGATCATAGATGCTGCCAAGAATCGTTGTTGCTCGCCAGAGCTTCACCATAACAACAACCATTACGGACAGAGAGCCATGTAACTCACGCTTGGGGACTGAGGCTTAGCATGAAATTTCTTCGCTGTCAGTCAAGGACTTCTTCAACACAAGAGAGATGATTAAACAAGAAGCATGTAATTCGCAAGGGGAAATCAAACTGAAGAAGAAGACGCTTCAAAAATCTCTCTTAAAGAAGCCGCTTCAACACTCTGTCCAGAAGAAGCTGCTTCAATGCTCTCTCAAGAAGAAGCCTCTTCAACGCTCTCTCTCCCGAAGCCGCGTCAACACTCTTTCTCGAAGCCACTTCAGCGCTCTCTTCAGAGGTCAAAGCCGCTTCAGCTCCTTACCAGAAAATATAATACGTCTTTCAAGAGAAAATAAGCTCGGGATAATTACACCTGGGGACTGCCAGCACAGGATGCCTTCACGTCCCTCAACCGGTTTATTTCTAATATCAGCAATCATCATTGTTGAAGCTTTACGAGCCGCAGAGAATTCTCAACATGAAGACGTACATGTGCATCAAAGACTCCAAAGTACAAATCGGAGATATTTTACATGTCCATCCACGCCATCGATTCTGAAGTGTAACTGGGGACTGCTCATCGCATCCCGTTCCATACAACCATCCAATATTCAGAAGAAGATTCAAAGGATGTTGCTTGAAACGAAGTCCTTGAAAGCTTATAGCGGCACGTCGATAACGAAAGGTCTTTCATATTGTCTACTTCACTTAACGGCTCCGGAGGATTGTGCCCATACAAGCATATCATCATCGCAATCAGAAAGATCAAGATAACTGAAAAAAATCATCAAGAAGCCAGTACATGCTTCTTAGGGCAAGCGTCATTCCTACCATGAAGTGCAGCTACTTTAATGACCAAACAACCCCTCAATCGCTTTCTCAGCCTAGATCCCAGAAAGAAGTTTCCCCATATATAATTTTCATATCTTGGGAAATCCCTTCATGGAATCAGGAAGCAGCGAGCTAGTGCACGCGGTACTCCCAGATTGCAATTACTTCTTCGTACGTGTCTAATCACATCACATGCGTCATTAATTGGAGATAGAGCCTCCGCACCTAACAAATACGACTCCTGGATCTCCTGTTCACGGAAGCACGACGCACGTGATATAACAAATGGAGGTTACATCATGAATAAGGACCAAGGGCGCCTTCACCAGAGTCCTCTCCAGAAGCTGCTTCGACATCCTCTTCGGAAGCCGCTTTAACATCCGAGCCACTTCAACACGCTTTTCGGAAGCTACGTCAACGTTCTTTTCGGGAGCTGCTTCAACATCTTTTCAGAAATTGGTTCACCATCCTTTTAAGGATATTCCTCATGATAGGGCTCGTCCACATCGAGTTGAGGATTATGACATCGTCATGAATAGTTTGAGATCCCAACCAACCGTATGCCTAATCTACCTGGGGCCAACCGACATCATGCTAGGGGAACGCTCACCTGGATGCCTCTTGAACGTGACATGTTCCAAAGACAGGCCGACCTATCTCTCCTGGTAACATCTAACTTTGTATCATAAGTTTTATCTTTATTTGTCACCATCTAGTGCTTACCCCGCAATAGTGTAACTATTACGTGCTAAGCATGTGACTTAATGTTGATGGTGGATTTTAGTTCAGGGCTAAAATTGTAATACCAGCATTTAATGCGCTGTTACCCTGCAAAAGGAAAAGACGTTTAAGAAGTGATGAGTGCAGAAAACCTCTTCTCTTTATTTGAAGCAATTCAATATAATTCATGAAATTCACTCAGAATGGTGCGTGCAACAGCAATCCCAAATATTTTGTGAATTCTATCAGCATTATTCACTAATGCATGACTTGCCTAGTGTTTTCCTATGCTATGTTCCCCAGCGAACTCTCAATATTGGCATGACATGACGATTAAATGTTCGCTCGCAACGGAGTAGCATGAATCTCCCGAAGTGTCAGTATTGAGACCTGCATGAAAACACTCACATAGGCTACACCACCCTCTGACAAAGAGATCAGCGCGTTCGCACACATTTTAATTAAAAGTTAGCGCGATCGAACGCGTTTAAATTCCTTAAGAAAAATCTGGACTGTTCACATCAGTCTCAAAAAATAATCACGGCCACACAATTTAGCCGCACAAATTAACAAGCTTAGCCGAACCCATACAGGAATGGGAACCATCATGATGGCCATCGGCGGGACCACTAATGTTCCGACTAATCGGACTTTGCCCATTCACCTCCCAGCGTCGTCAAACGCCAACCCTAAGTAGGGTGGTCGCGCTGGTTGAAAGAAGCTCGATTGATCTAGACTGTCCAAAATAGTCTTAAACACATCGCAACCGTCCAACTTTGCCAGCCTTGTTGGACGGCTTAGATTGCTCCACGAATGATTAGGGAAGTGCTAGCACGTACACGGGCAGCCCCACTTTCCCCTTGCTCGAACGACTTGCCCATGGTGGGGCCATTGAGCAGTGAAACGCTCGCCCAAACCATGACAGGGGTGATGCTTCCAAACCCTAAATTGGGTCACGGAAATTCACTAGTGTCTTAAATCGATCGCAACCATCCAACTTAGCCATCCTATTTGGATGGCTTAGATCGCATTTAGAACCATCAGGAACGTGCACATGTGTTCACCGTCATCCCAACGTTGGCCCCACGTGATCGATCTCACCAAAGGAGGCCCACAGCGTGCCAAACCGCTTGGCCAAAGTCGCATGGGCGTGGCTGTTTCAAAACCCTAATTAGGGTTTGCGGCAATACACATCTGTCGTAAATTGATCTTGACCATCCATCTTCACCAGCCTAAACGGATGGTGTAGATATAGACTCAAGAGGTCTCAAGGATGTCAATGTGATCACTGTGGGCCCACCTTTGCGTGTGACCAGTCGGCCTATGCAGACTAGGGCCCGGCGCCTCGAAACGCACGCTCCAAAGGTGGCATGCCACACGGCTTTCAAACCCTTTGTAGCAATATATTTCTGTCGCAAATCGATCACGACCACTCATTTTTGCCGGTCAAATTGAGTGGCCTAGATCGAACCTTGTGGGACTGAGAGGTGTAGACATGCACGTCAGCGGGCTGTCTCCACGCATGCTTGGTCGGTCCATCCAAAATTAGCGCCAATGCTTGGATTCGATCATCCAAAGAGGGGATGTTTGCGCACCTCTAAAAAACCCTAAATCCATCAACGGCAGCAAATATGTGCCGTAAATCATCTCGTCCGTCCAGCTTTGCCAGCTTGGTCGGACGGCTTGGATTAAAAATTAGGTGATCAATGAAGCGCCTCAATGATTACCGTCCGCCACTCTTCTACAGGGAGTGATCGACCAAATGATGGCCCACCCATGCGGCTTCCGAACGATCACTCGAAGATGGTTGGACGTGCTGCCATTTTAAGACGCTTAGTCCGCGACTTACTCAATCAAGAAACAGCGATGCTTCATGCATATCGATTGTTTTGAGCTGCTTTCTTAAAAGCGATGCATTACATGCATCGAGAATGCACGATATTTCATGATATTAATTCCATAAATAACTTAGTTATTTAACCTAATAACACCGTAAGCTATTCCTTGAGGCAGGTCCAACGACTTGACCCACTCATTCGAGACATCAAGCATGTCACAAACTGGGGGATACTTACTGGGGTATTGGTCTGGCGGTTTACAGTGTGCGGCGTGCAACGCGCTCATTATGAGAACGTGTCAGGAAAGGTGGACGGTTAATGGTAATGAGGGAAGTGGGAAAAGGCGTGATCTTGTGACAATCACCTACACGACCCCACTACTCCATCACTCAACTTCCTCCACTTCATACGAGATGAAGGTTGCGCTCAAAATGACTTATATAAATAGATTCTCTAACCTATTTCCAAACGATAGAAACCAAGTTGTTGTTAACACCGTATTCAGAAAACACCCAGAACTGATAGCTTACATTATGCAAGCCAGTTCAATATTTTGATACAAGTCATAAACAACCAACACCTTCACAATCTCAACACCTTCTTCGCTTCCCTCCCTAAGATCAACCCCATCTCCTTCACTTTGTGACCGAAGCAAGTCTGGAACGTCCATTTCTTGGTTTAGACTAGAATTGTACAGATTGATCTCTCGAATCTAAAGTACTCCCGTGCAGTGTATTTGTTTATGGTTTAGATTCGTTTCTCATCCACACACACCCAAATTCGCCAAAAATCAGCAGAAACAGTTTTTACCCATAAACACTTGGAAAATCGATGGAAGATCAACAATTGAAAGCAGAAGAAAATCTTTGAGAAAGGGATGGAGAGCGACAGTTCGGGGAGAAAGAAAGGAGTTAATGAAAACTCCTTCTCTTTGTTCTCTTCTTATAGGCGGCTGGAGAATCCAAAAATTTGGGTGTCCCGAAATTCAAGGGGAAGTTATTGCATGAAGAGACATGTGGGACCACCCAACCGGTACGTACAAAAATGGCGGCGTTATGGGATTTTTTTCTTCCAATCCTACCAAACGGTAGACTATAAAGAGAAAAAAAGGGGCAAACTGTGAATACCAATATTCTGTGGAGAACGTGTCGCGATCTCAGTGATCGCACACAAGATAACTGTATAACCCTCGGTGTACAGAGAGACCTGAGTAGCAGAGGATACCTTCGAAGATCTACTTTATCTTATCCCAAGAAGGGATACCTCGACGGTCAAGATGGGAAAAGTAAAGCCTGGTCTAGAGGGAGGAAGCTGGCGAAGGGACAGAGGTAGATGACATATCTAATCAATATTAAATACACAAATCTCTTATCTAAACACATAATCAAAGAACATGGAGAGAGATGATGTGTCAGAACCTGAAAGGCAAAGGATAGCGGTGAACGAAGGTACAATCTGTACTAAGGCTCGGAAGTTCCCGAAGGAACGTGGTTCAGCTGAGGTGGCAGAGTCCGACTGGAGAGAGCACACGGTGAATGAAGGTACCATTTGTACGGAAGGTATATCAGAGAGCGATGGGTCCAAAGACAACAAACATATACCTGGAGCATAAGGGGCTATAAATACCAAGCTTCACCAACAAACTAAAGGCATTCAATATCTAGGAGAGAAGATATAGTCTTAAGCTTATACCTCTTTAATGTTTGATACTTAAGTATTTACTTCAACTTGAGTTCTCTCTATTACTTTGGGAAGCATTTAAGATCTTTGTAACCACCACAACTTAATAACAAAAAATCACTCATTATCCCATGGACGTAGAAGAAAGTCGAACCACGTAATCTCATGTGTCTCGTGATAACTTAGTAGCATTTACATTATATTTGTGTTCTTCGTTATTATTGTGATCTTGAATATCTTTTATTACTTAGCATTATCAATTCAACAGAGGCATAAATACTACTTAGTATCCGATTCTCTGAGTTGTATACATTACGTAGACTATGGGAAAATTAGTAGTCACATGCGGAAAACATGTAAATATCAGAAAACTTTCTAAGCAATATGATCAGTTAGAAGAAGATGGAGCATCAGAAAAGACTCTCGAAGAAATTAACAATGTAATACGAGCGGAACTTCAACGTCGGTGGGATATTAAAGATTATGAGGTTGACGAAGACTCTAATGAAGATGATAAACCTTTGGAAGATCCTTGAAATAATGGTAAAGTTATTCCAACTCCGGATCGTTATAATGATCACTCGCCTATTCAAAAGGAGGAGAATGGATATGACATAACCGTTGTTATAAATGGTGTAACGTACTCAAACAATGATTTTAGGATTTGCACCAATGAACTAGACTTTCTAGGAGATGATTCTGATCCCGATGACGAGGTTGTTGAAGAGATAATGATTGAGAATGAAACCAAATTTGTTGAAGTTGTGGAAGACCCAATTGAACTTGCCAAGGATTATAATGATGTTGATATTTTGATTGAAGCAGAAACTGACGAAGAATGGCTAAATAGTTTGATAGAGGACCACGATACAAATGAGGTAAATAATTCATCGCAATTCTTTAATAATGATGAGGATCACGTAATACAAGAGATTGTGGAAGGTTTGTCTAATCCTTTGCATATTTCTAAATCTTTTGATCCACATTACTTAGGATTGAGTATTTGTGCTTCTAAAATTCTTAAGGATTATTTTACTTCTAAGTATTTACCACTTGATGTGTTTGATTCTAGCATTGTGCAGGTTCACCGAGAGGAACCCGAAGAAGTGCCCTTATTTTATGTTCTCTATCCAAGTCCGAGTGTAGAAAGGACTAAGTGTGGGGGAAACTTCCAAGCTATAACAATTTCACTATTCATATATTCTGCTAATGTTTTTGTGAAGTTGTTACTAGAATTACAGATTGTTTTCTGGGAAGACTACCAGATTTTCAGATTGTTGGTTTATGGACGATAACAAGAAAGTCGGGCTGACGACTTTAAACCAAGCGCTAAATGGGAGGCAACTCATAGGTTTTGTATCTTAAACCCTTTTATTTATTTGTTTGTTTTCATATCATATTTGCATCCTCATGTTTAATTTCATTGAGTCTATAATCTATTTTAGAAGGAAATTATGACGAGTAACTTTTTCGTGATTAAGGCAATTCTATATTCTCGGGTATGAATTCAAACTCAGCAGAAATTCATGGACGTGAACTTTCCGCCAGTACGCGTACGGGTACACGCACTTTACGAATACACTATGTTTATATCCAAAGATGGTTACAAGATTCTAAACTATTTATTTGAATCATTGAAACATTCTTCTATAATGATAATAGTCGTTTTTTTCAAGATATTGAAATAATCATTATCGAAACATTCCAAGCCTACATCAAATGATTGTATCACACAAACCATGTAAGATGTTACTCGGAAATTTTCTCATGATATAAGATGAACTTGGTCAAAGCGAAAGCTTACCAACACATATTTCGAGAAATATGTAAGCTAGATATACTCAGCTCGAAATCTCAAATCTCAAATGTGTATAGAGAAAACTATATCTTAACACGACTTATGTCTCAATATAGGAGATAGTAGAAATAGACTTTCCAAGTGATAAATGAGTTCAAGTCTCTACATATCTTTTGTCGAAGAAGTTCCACAAGCTCCCCTTAGTAGTTCTTCGTCTTCAAATAATGAACTCTGTGAAATCTAAGCTCAACTACAGTATCTATGTCCTAGTCCGAGACATCTATAAATAAGCTAGAAATCAAGACTTATAGTTTTGATCACTAACATTGACAAACATGCTTGAGATATAAACGCATGCGAGTTTGACCTAGCAGTGCTCTAACAATTCCCCCCCTTTGTCAATTTTAGTGACAAAACTATCAATACATATGATTACAAAATAGATAGAAATTGTAGATTCTTATCCAAATGCTTGATCTCCTTGGCATCTTCAACGCGACTCGAAATCTTCGTCGCTTCCAAGTACTCCATGATCCTAAAGGTTATAAGTTCAGCATCATAGTTGTTAAAGATCTACAACGATAACAATGAGAAAACAAAATGCTCTAAATCATTGTTATACAGTGCCATAGTATTATTATACAGCATCAAAGTTCAATTGTATCACAACTTTGACAACAATACTATGGTGATATGTATCAGTCCCCCTTAGTCAATACTTCATCTCAACATGAAAACCACTCCCCCTTACATAATGATCCGTAAACCATATGTATTTGTAGTATCACACTACACATTAATTCTCCCCATTTTTTTCAATATAAATTGGCAAAGGTACGAAAACTAGTGGGATCCTCATGAAATTTTCACAGAGATACTTCATGACCAAAAGAGAATAGCATATCAACTTATTTAGATGTCATCATAAAGTCGAAGTTAAATGCATTCATCAAGGAGTTTATAAAGATACAAGATTACCCCTTTAATATTCCACAGCCACACTCTCTACAAAGATTTGGCAATTAAGTACAAGTTCAAAAAGAACTCTCCCCCATAAAATGTCATTCCCGAAAGAACAACAAAGGCGACCTTGTTTTTACAAGAAAAGAAGGATTTCTTTTGGATAAAATAAAATCACATGAAAACATGAATTTGTATCCAAAATATTCAATTGAATTAACCACAAGAGAACCCGAGATTAATGCAATTGAAAAATACAACCAAATTAATCACAAGAAAACCCACGATTAATTTAATTGAAATACACAACCAATTAACCACAACGTGATCAATTCAATTGGTCTGTTATGTACTGAGATGTACAATGACAAGGATTGGATCGAGACTTACGCTGATGAAAAAATTGATACAAAAACCCTAACAATAAATCAAACACTTTCTTACCCCTGTAAGAACATCCTCTCTTTCTATTTCATTTCTTTCATGAGTTTCTCAATACATAAGTTCAGCTTATAAAACCATTCCTCTCTAACCTAACATCTACGGCTAGGATATCTCCAGGTGGTTACATCACAACCATCTGTTACAATAATAATTAACCAATAATTAAACTAACGAATCTATAATTAATTACTACTAACCGCTATTTAACACAAATGGCTAATGACAGGCCGAGACTGGATATGAGCACCCTCCATTTAGGCTAGGGATATGACAATACCTAACCCTTTTAAAC
Organism: Papaver armeniacum; assembly: GCA_023531295.1. Taxonomy (NCBI): domain Eukaryota; kingdom Viridiplantae; phylum Streptophyta; class Magnoliopsida; order Ranunculales; family Papaveraceae; genus Papaver; species Papaver armeniacum. Next base: position 19,077 of record JAJJWW010005686.1, on the reverse strand, counting down.
ATACTTGTCCTCAAGGATGAAAGACGCATCCAAGGTTGCCATGTATCACAGTGAGGTTGACTCCAGTAGCAGCTTTCTGTATGAAGCATTTCCGCAAAGTTCGACCCCTTGTAACTCAGCTAGACGGGCCGGCTGTTTGAAGGATAGAACAAACTCCACCGTTGGGACTAAATTGTCCTGCTTCATTTCCTCCTCGTAGTAAAACCCAATAGCAACCAAAGAGCTTAACTCCTTTATGTTCATTGCCCAAGGATAATCAAGCCGACCCTCTTCATAACTAATATCCCTGTATGCACTTGTGGAAGTCCCCATTGGGATACCAGCCTTAACTTTAGATGGATTTAGATAATTCAGCTTTGCAGCATTGTTTTTAGCTCTCACTAGTTGATAGTTAAGGGAGTACTCAGCATAAACTACAAACTGGGTACATCCACTCATTGGTTGATACACCCAACACATCTGCTCTTCACAATAAAAGGGTTTGAGTTTAGCGAAATACGAGAAGTAAAGATCAACCAAAGCAGATTCTTCATCTTCAGGGAAGAGATTATTGTCTTCACCCCTGCTCAAATCCCACAAGAAAACCTTGAGCATGATATCCAATAGCACAAGAACCTTCTCTGTAATCCACATTTGAGAAGCAGTTATATTTTTTACGAGAAATTTCACTGTGCCCGTTGTTCCATTCCGGAATTCCAGCATTCTCCCTCTATCAAACAACCAACGATAACTGCTCCTATATCCAAGAGCTCCGGATAGTTTACTGTAATGCCACATATTACTATTAATTTTTCCTATACTCCACATAGACCCATCGACTTCGGTTTCGCCTAGCACATTGCTTGCGTAATATCCTGTTTTATCAAGCCATACAACTGATATAAAACTTGAATCAATCCAACAAGCATTTTCCACACTCCATAAACATATTAAGCACAATTTGAATTTACCTCTCAAGTGATCTACCACCTTCAATGCTCTTAGGAAGTAGGCTGTAGCAATCATGACATGAATTCCCAGGGCTCTAGAAGAGAAACTAGTCGAGTGTTGACCCTTCTTTGGTTCATGCCAGGAACCCCATTTCAGGTTGGAGCGAGAAGTAAGATGCTGCCGATAAGAAAAACGTGTGCAAACAACTACCACCGAAATTCAATCCTGTATTTATAACTTCTCTTTGAATCATAATCTCTCCACATGTTTCGGATGTAAGTATTAGCAAATGTAACAATGAACTTATATTTGACATATCTAACTGAGCTTTAACCGTCGAGCGAACCGATGAGATAAGCATCATGAGATAACGAGACCCCTTTTGCACACAACACCTTCATCCTATCCACTATCTATATTCCTTTCTTAGTGGTCTGTCACTCTAAAAACCCACAACAATCGTTTAACTAATCCATTCGAGGTAATAGATGAACAATTATGAATATTTATTAATAATTCTCTTAAAATGCTAGGAAATATATGAAAGTAGGAAACACAATCCAATGAGGATATCGAATTACCTTAGTATCTCCTTGTTGAACATGATACTGAATAAATATTTTGAAGTCTTGTGAATTACTCAAGACATAACCATTCTTTGCTTCAAGAAGATGAATAAATCTTCTCACAATTGAATCGATAAGAAAATCCGTGAAAGAAGCTTGAATAGATGTTCAAATCTAGGAATGTAGAATCCAAAACTATTGACAAAACTCCCAAAGATCTCGCCACTCTAAACTGTTACTCCGATGTCCCTTTTCCCTCATTTACACCTTCTTCTCCTGCTGCGAAATCATCGCAGGATAATCTTGTCGCAAGTGACAATATTCGGATGCCTCAACTCCTCATAGATCAAGTTCCTCATAATAGTCCTACTACAAATGAACTTACTCCTTCTCCTACCATCAATGTCCTGTCATTCCTCCCATCACTACCTTTCCCAAATCTCCTCTTCTCATGATGTTCCTTTGGCGAAGAATGATTCGTCTCTTCCTTCTTTGCCCGAGCAAATCCCTCTTACTAAAAAATTTGGAAGGAATAGACGTGGCTTTCAAAGTTCTCTCGGACCTTGTGAATGATGCTGTCTGGAGATTTTAAGTAAACATCTCGGTTACGATAGGATCTCGCAAGCATCCTTAGTTCAAGAAATTAATGTCTGGAAAATGATCTTCAAGCTATGACTGCTAAATGCAATAATCTCCATCTTGAAAATCAAAAATTTCACAACCTCTCACTAGATCGTGATAATCTTCGCAAGAAGAATGAAGAGTTAAAAGGTAAACTCTTTCCCCTAAGCCCCCCCCCCTTTTTTTTTTTTTACAACTTAAACTCTTGTTAAGCCCTTCAAGCTCTAAACCAGAAACGAATAATGGAGATATATCAGTTGGAATCAATTGTTGAAGAGGTTCGAGTTGAAAGAGACGCTTGGATGGAGCAATATAACTTCTTAAATAATCTTCATACATATGCTGTTGATCAAATAGATAATTTGTCTAAAGAAAACTTTGATTTAGCTCTAGCCAGCAGGATTCATTAAGTAAAGACTTATCTTGCCTTTCTTACTCTTTGACTAAGGCTAATTTGGAGTTGGAAACTTTATCGAGATGAGAATGGGACTCTTTCTCGGGAAAACGATCTCTGCTAAAACAAGGTCGCGACTTATTCGCAAGAATATGATGCTTGTCAAAAATTACGTGAAGAACAAGAACAATTTATTCACACTTTGAAAAACCAACTTGAAGAAATTACTGCCGAGAGAAATAAACTTATTCAGGGTAGAATAACCTTGAGTCTAAAAGCAAACCAATTCAAGGATCAATGTTCCAAATTAGAAAATCCAACTCTACTCCCTTGTGATCGAGAATTCTATACTTGTTTCAATGAAAAAGCTTGCGAGCTCGATTGAAAGGCCTAGTTGGAATACATTTGATGATGCCATGGACTGTTTGGGGAATAATTTTGCAGCTTTAATTCAGCATCTTACTTCTCAGAAGGAAGGTAGTCATATTATTTGACTATCTTAATACATTAATTTATTCCAAAAAATCTTTAATTATCCTGAGAAAAAGCTTTATTTAATCTTGTGCACTTGTTATGCAGACTCTGAGAAAAAGCTTCGCTCTGTTATCTCCACCCTCAGATCAGATTATTCTAAGATTCGCAAAGAAAATGGGTTACTCGCCGCCTCTCTTGCTCGTTCTCCCTGAAGCTGGAAGATTTGATTATATGTCTTCTTCAGAAGACATAGATAGTAAGAATCGTCAGAAGGCGTTGCTTCGTCAATTCCCCTCAAAGTAAGTCCTTGTGAATGAGATTTTATTGTCTAAATCCCTTGATCCTATTCATGTTGATCCTTTGGAAGTAAGTGATGATGAAGTCCCTGATTCTCCTGACAGTGATTATGACTATGAAAGCGGCGAAGATATCGCTAATATTGAAGTTGTCAACAAAGATCCGACTGAAAAAATTTCTGATGAAAATCCACCAGCTGGCGAAAATGAAGGTGCTGAAAACATTTCTGATGAGTAATCCCCTTATTTTCTCCCTTTTCCCTTATTTAGGTGTTTGAACATAATCTCGCGAGCATGTTCGCTTATTGAATCTTCTATTAAGTAAAACCATCCCAATTAGGAATTTCACTTTATTTCTTCTCATTGCGACAAGATCAAGCCGCCTTTACATTTTCATGTAATGACCCATTGACCTTGCCTTATCATTTTTGGTGGTCTTCTAAAGCTTGACCTTCCTAAGTAAAAGGTCTTACTCGCCACCCCTTATTGCGACAAGGTCGCAGGACGTCTTTTACACTTGCATGCAAAAACCCATTGACCTTGCCTTATCATTTTTCAAGTATTTTTGCCTCTGCAGGGATATTTTGCTTGCGACAATATGACAGCCTAAATATTCTTGCGAAAATAAAGCCCATGACATTGCCGTCTTGCGACGAAATCGCAGGACGCCTTTACACTTGCATGTAAGGACCCATTGATCTCGTCTTACCCTCGCGTTAGTATTATTGCCTCTGCAGGATCATTGCACAAATATGACAAGCCTAAGTTTCCTTACGAAAACAAAGCCTCGTGACATTTGCGTCTTTGGCACTTATCAGGAGGGTGCCGCCCTTATCATTTGCCTTTGATATATCTTTGTCCATGCCTTTTGTTCATTGTACTCTTTGCCTCGGCGTTATCCCAATCCTTGAAGGACTCCTTTCCATCGTAACGTTCATCCTTCTTCATTTCTTATCTCTATAGTATCCACCATCGCTTCTCTTTTCTCCGTTCATCTTTGATATTCTGTTTCCAACCTTTCCTTTTAGCATTTCTCTCTTCGCAACTCTCTACGTCAACCTCATAACATTTAGATCTCCCTTTATAATTCCAATACCATTTGGATGGGAAACTTTATACATTGATGGTATGTTGATGCTACTCCAAGATTTCTGGTCGCCCAATTAATGCGTCCTCTCCTTTCGGTTTGTTCACAAAACCGTAGATTTTGTACGTTGAAGGAATCAAATTTTCATCCTCTCCACCCACAGTCTTATAAGTATGGTAAAACAGAATATTCACCGAACTTCCAAGATCTATTAGGATTCTATTGATTGCCCAACAATTTTCTCGCCAAGTCATCTTCTCCATCAACTAGTCTTGGATTAATGTCTAGTCGCACTCACCAACGGCTATCATGTGCTTCTCTTCCTTTGGGTACTTCGTCTGCAAGAAAGAAATAATTTTTAGCTGCCAATCTTTCAATCCCTTTGTTCCCACTTCTATTACGAATGCTTCTTTTCCCTTCTTCAAACGTTCTTTGCACTTCGATGGTGATGTTGTTAGTACTTGCTTCCCTTTCTCTTCATCTTTTAAAATGAGTCAACTTCCCCGATCAATCATTCTGAGAATGATTCTCTTTATGTTTCAACGTCCTCCATTACAAGTATAGCTTCCCAAATTTTTTCCACACTAGCATTTAGTGGTGGCATTCTGATCTCTTCCCATACCACTCTGCGATTTCTTGGCCCTCCATGGTTATTATGCCTTCGTCCTCCATAAGTTTCTTGCATATGATCTAATCTCTGAATTTTATTATTGTTGCCGCGGTTGTAGTAGTTCCTTTCTCTATCAAACTCCTCCTGATCTCGGCTCCCCATAGCCACTATTTTCTGCTGTCCATCATCAGCTCTGTTTTCCGGTTGCCCTTGCGAAGTGGTCGCCACTGAGTTTAAAAATTTTGGTAATAAACTTGCATTCAGCTGCGTTCGAACTTGTATTCGGAATCGGGTATGATTCCATTTCATTTGTCTTTCTTCCAAAGCAATGTATTCTTCTTGGAGTTCTCACAAACTCAGCCATCGTAATCGTATTTTTAATTAGAATATTTGAATGTATAACAAACTTGTTGCGACAGAGCATTTACAAATGATAAAAATGAGATATCTTTCCTCTACCCTTCCGGCCATTTCACTTGCACATTGTCCTCCATCTCATTGTCGATGTCTTAAACTCTCGCCAACTCTTTGTTTCAAACCGGTCGTGTGGAATTGTTAATTTGAATCCCATTTGTACTTCTATTGTGAAAGGAGTCTTAGCAGCTTCTGCGATGGCTTCATCCAACCTGTCTTCTTCCCCCTTCCTTCCTACTATTTAACAATTTTCTCATTTCTCATTCTTTCAAGGCTCATTTTCCTCGAGGATTTGATTCACATTTTCTCTCCTTTCTCTTTTCTCCTTCGTCTCTTTCATCAATTATTTTGTCGGATTGCTTCTTCCAATTCTTGGTTTTCCACTTCTGCTCTTACTCTCTCTCTCGCTCGGCTAAGATCGTCCACAATCTCTTTTTGCCTTCTCAATGCTTCTCTTCCGTCGTGTTGCTCTTCCTTCAACGGTGGATCATTTGGCCCTGAAATCGCCTAGCTCCTGATTTTCTTCACTCGCTCATCTTGGAAATTCTCGGGATTGGGAATATAACGATCTTCTCGCGTCCTCTCTTCTTTCGTGATGTTACGATAACTCGATCTCGCAGAGTCTTCTCGATCTTCTATTTTGCAATCTCATATTTTCCATTCTTAATTCATGATTAAATCTTGTCAAATTTGCTTAATATTATTCATCAACTGCCGCTCATCCTCGTGACCAATTAACCTCCAAGTCAAGAATTAAACGCTTGAACATGATTTTCTTCATCATTTCTCATATTCACCCTTGGCTTGATTCTCCTTGTTCAATTCTCCTTTCTCCAAAGTCTTCCACTTCTTCTCACAGGTTGTTCAAGTACATTTCTTCTTCTAGCCATTTCTCTTTTATAAATCTTTTGAAAATTATCGCATTCAAATTCTTCCAAATCTCTAAGCCAATCTTTTTCGGTTTCTGGCGCCAAGCTTGAAATCCCACAATACACCCCTCACTATATTTTGTTTAACTAATCCATTCGGAAGATAATAGATGAACAATTATGAATATTTATTAATAATTCTCTTAAAATGTTTACAGGGAAAATGGAATTACACTTAAGATCTTACATCATCCCTTTATAAATGACAGCTAAGCCTTTGAACACTTCTTAATTTTAAGAATCGTCATCCGTCTGCGTCATTCATATTAATCGTCTGCAAAACCAACCTCCCCCTTCATTCCACAAACATTTCCAAATGATCCCATAAGACTGGTTTGAATTTCCACTTCAACAGCACTACCAACATTAATATATCAGTTGAAGTCAAGACCTCCATAAGATGGTAAGCCGAGTGATTTGGTGACATATAACCTGTAAGAAGTTGATCAAAACCAACACCCCACGGCTGCAACAGGTGACGAACAAGATCACTAAGAATCACTTGACAGAATCCAGGGGGAAGATAGTTGAGGCACTGAATGAAAGTTGCTGCATACTCTTAAACCTTAAATTGTAAGCTTCACAGAAGTAAGAACACAATCACTGCTCACTCCTTCCTTCCCACTCCAAGTACAGTTCACTACTTCTACAGACAGTCAAGCTAGGTAATCTGAGTAGCCCAATGATAAACCATTTTGAACTAACTTCCTCTCCCATACCTTTTAAATCAACTGAAAACACTTTAAATTTCCACTTCAAGTAGTCAAGCAGCATCAGCTTATTTAGAATTCGAAGCACCATGAACACAACACAATCTGCATAAGGCAACAACATATGATGCAAGAGATATTCAGATGACCATTCCAAATAGTGCCCAAATTCTAAAACACCCTCATAAAGAACCTCCTCATCAGATTTACCCATTAGAATCAGCCTATTCGAAATAATCAAACTATAATCAAATAGATCGCAGCAGAACTTAAAACCTCTTTTAACACCATAAGAACACCTCCCAATAAGTCCAAAACCCTTGCCACGATCAAACCACATCCGAGTATAATCACAAGGAAGAGTAAAAAATTCCCTACCACGAGAATTATGTCTACCCGGATCAAACCAACCTGTAAGTGTCACTGTCTTCACCTTGCTTGGTAAGTAAAGTCTCAATCCAATTCGAAAGCAACAATTCATAAATATCGACATAGAATTCATAAGTACCATAAAGTAAGACTCCAACTGAACTCCAGCACATCATCACTTAAGAAGAAAAATTGTTTGATGGCGATTCAGTTCCCTTAAGCAGTTGGTAACAACAAACACCACCATTAGATGGTATACAGACACTTACACTAGACCATGAATCTGACCCATTATGAACAAGCTCACAAGAAGTAATTCTATAATCATGGAATTCAAAAGAACAACCAAGACAATAATATACTTTCATCACTTCGATATCTCTCCCACGATCAAATACTCTACTTGTTAATTTGAAATAAGGGTGAGAAGATTTCTCACTAGCCATTTGGTGACTGGGAACATCTTCCCTTTTGAAACATATCATACCTAATTGAAGCATTTTACCAAACAAATAACCTATATCTACAGTATCCCCATTCTTAACTAATACAGATGCAATTGAACCCATAAAAAACCAATTGAATCGATACCCATCCTTTAAACTTAACTCATAAACAAAATTCCATTTGTAATTGTTATTCAAAACAGACCCATCAAACCATTTTCCACGGTCAAATATGGAACGAGTAAAATCAAGGTGGAGATGAAGATTGTTCTTACAATTCAGTTTAAGGTGAGTAATCACATCCTTCGAGTGCTCGTAATACCTCTCATCCGATGTATTAGGATTCTGGTTGTCGAAGCTCCTTACCCTCTTGCTGGCAACAATTTCAATTTGGGAACCCATATTATCAATCAATTGACTGAAATAAGGGATGGGTTTTCCTTCTTTTAAGTCTACTTCTACTGAATCCTCATTTTCATCAAAGAAAAACGACGGAATTAACTCTAAGTCAAGAGAATCATCCCCTTCTTCTTCCAATGGTAGTGATGGATTACAGCTGAAATCAGTGACCAACTCTGAGTTAGATGAGTCTTCTTCCACCAATTTTTTGTTGTTCGTTTCCTCCTCTATCTCCGTTGTTTCTATAATCTCAGCCATTTCTATAACCTCAACAACTCTGAAATTGGAGTAATAAGAAGACTCCTGCTTATTTTCTGCTTCATTGATGAGAACAAACAACGTCAGAAGATTTTGGTCCCGATATGGAGAACTACCAAGTTCTTCAATACTGAACTTCAATCGAAGATTATTTAATTCCTCATATGCATAAAATAGTTCCCAATCCTCCGAACCCTCCATGGATCGTGGCTGCTCTAATACCAATTGTTATTTAGTACAATAACAAGGATTGGATCGAGACTTACGCTGATGAACAAATTGATACAAAAACCCTAACAATAAATCAAACATTGTCTTACCCCTGTAAGAACATCCACTGTCTTACCCCTGTAAGAACAACCTCTCTTTCTATTTCATTTCTTTCATGAGTTTCTCAATACAGAAGTTCAGCTTATAAAACCATTCCTCTCTAACCTAACATCTACGGCTAGGATAGCTCCAGGTGGTTACATCACAACCATCTGTTACAATAATAATTAACCAATAATTAAACTAACTAATCTATAATTAATTACTACTAACCGCTATTTAACACAAATGGCTAATGACAGGCCGAGCCTGGATATGGGCGCCCTCCCTTTAGGCTAGGGATATGACATGGTCATGCTCGACATAAGCACACTTATGGAGCAACAACTAAAATAACTACAAGAGAATGATCAATTTAGTTGGTCATGCTCAAACATAAGAAATCTTATGGAGCAACACAGTATATGCATAAAAATGTGGATCGGAGATCGACCAATATTGAGGTTGATGTGAAGTTTAAGTGTGGGGGAGTCTTTTGCATATAGTGTAGGTCTTTTTCAGGCAGTCGCAGAGAGCTAAAATAAACGACGCAAAGAATAACGACAGGCGAGACATAAAGAAGACGTGAGATCTGGCGAGGGTTAAGAAGTGTCGCGAGATTGAATAGTTGTACACTGGCGACACTTCGCGAGGCATTCCCGAAAATAAAGGATAGCTTAGCTGTCATCCACTATGTAGTGTGGCGCTAGAAACAGGGACTGTGCAGAGATTGACGAAGAAATTGGAAGGAATTTGGATTAACAGGACGAGAAGAAGAGCAAGAGCTGGTAAACAATGGACAAGGAGAACAAGGGATGAATGGAGAAATGAATCCAGAAAATTAAGAAATGGCAAAATAAGAAAGATTGAGACAAACAATACACGAGGAGAGACGGCTAGAAGCAAAGAGGAACGAGCAAACTGGATGAAGACAACTATTCAAGAATTGAGGACGGAGAACAAGGAGGTCTAGAAGCAGCGTGAGATCAAGTTCCTAGATCGAATGAGAAGAAAGAAGAAGAGTCTTACCAACAGAGAATACCTAGGGAAAATCAGAAAACATGCAACTCCAAGGGCCGAATAACCCAGCCGCCGAAGGAAGAATAATCCTCTGGAGAGAAGAATTGAGAAGAAACCGTAGAGATCGAGGATGACATTGAGAGACACACTATTGAACAAGCGACTAGCTCAAGAGAGAGAAAGGCTAAGAGAAGAAATGGAAAATCAAGAGATGGAGAGGCAACCTCCAGAATAACCACAAACCGCGAGAGAAGGAGGGGAACAAAATCGTGCAATAGAAATATTAATGAAGAGTATGAGAGGGTGCAAATGATGAGAGCTGAGAGGCAGCCAAGAAGAGAGAACAACCGATGGAAAGAAGAGGAGAAGATAATGAACAGGAAGGTCAAAATAGGCACGAGCAAAGAAGGAGAGAAGCGTAGAAAAGACCAGCAGACCAAATCACGAGGCAAATGAACAAATCTTAAGTCACTGAACAATAGAAGGGAAGGGAGGAAGGAGACAACTGACGAAGCCATCGCGTGCCGCGAAGAACCCTTTCACGCTAGAAGGCTGTGAGATGTTACAATGGGAGAACCATGATGCCATATTGTGCAAATATTTCGCGTCAAGCTTTGTAGGAGAAGCATTAAAGTGGTTTGAAAGCCTACCGAGGAATACAATTACATCATTTCACCATTTACAAGTTTTCCTCTCATTTGTGAATGCTCTCTTGCGACCAACTTGTTATACATTCAAATTTTTAGAGTCAAAAATACAATCACGAGGCGTAATGAGTCAAAATTTTAGCCATGGGAAGCCATGATCAAGAAGAGTTTGAACGCGAAAGGAATTAATACAACCGTAATGTAGAATAATAAGATTCGTAGATCATGTGCAAGAAACTTATGGTTTTGGAGGGCAGAGAAGTTTAGAACAATATGGGAACAAATTAAGATGCCTCCACCGAATGCTAGCGTTGAAAAGATCCGGGGAAGCTATACTTGTGATGGAAAATGTACCAAAGACTCTTGGAATGTTGGAATGGAACCACCGCCAGGCGATAGAAGCTACATGAGTTTTGTTCTTACCATCGCTCTAGGGCATCAAACAAACGATTGTAGAAACATAAAGAGAATTATTCTCAGTTGGGAGAAGAAACATGAATAATAGAAGTAGGAACAAAAGCCAAGAATTTGAACTGCAACTCCATTGTCCACTCCTATCGCACCATCGGGTGATTTTCATGACAACGTGCCCGGGAGAGTCTTTTGCGAGAGATGCTAATGATAAAAGAAATTATGAGTCCCGGCGCAGATCAACGCAGCTAGAACAAAGGGCGCTGAAGACTATTTTCTCTGCAGATGAAGTGCCAAAGGAAGAGAAACACATGATAGCCCGTTGGTTGTGAAACTAGAGATTAACCCGAAACCAAACGATGGAGAAGATGACTTAGCGATCAACCTAATCTTAATCGACACCTAAGTAGATCCCCTCTACATACAAGATATATTTTAATGGTACCGCAAAAAACCGAAGGGAGAGGTTCACATGAGAATACCTCACAAGGATTATCAACCGGTTTCCAAATGGCATTGGTGGAGATTGGAAGGAGTCGCGAGAATGTCATGAAGTAGATGTAGAAAGTCTGCCATGGAAACAAAGATTTGGTGGATGCCATAGAAGTAAGGGAATCAACATGAGGTGAATGCCTGAGACAAAGCATCAAAGGATATGAGGAGCAAAAAGGCATAAGAAATGAATAAGCTTAAGTGTGGGGGTCTTTTGCATATAGAGTTTTTAGCCTTTTTGAGTCAAAATTTTTAATTTTTTTGTATATATTTGAATAAAACCTCCAACCTGTAGTTAGTTTAAAGTCACATAGTATACATGTCGCTAAGATTACATCAAAATGAAATTCTCAAAGAGATCATTGAACTTAAAGATGCCCAGAGAATGTGATTGGGTTTCTTGCTTGTTTGAGAGTTAAAGTTGGATTTAACCATGCCAGTGGCAAATAAGGTGCATACTGAATTCGGTATTAGAGTTGTGATCCTCTATAGGGGAGACTACCTATTGTTGCATCATGTGAGGCACCGACCTTCAATTCTTTGTACGTGTCTAAATATGTGCTTTTAGAGTGTGTGTCACCGTACGTTTAGTTAAAGGTAGAATGGTGAGCTATTCAACCTCCCACCAATAGAAGCACTACTTTGATCTCTTGAGTGCTATTTTATCAATCATGATGGTGACATCGAATTGCTAACTTACATACCACTTGTAATCTTGTTTGCAGTTAGCACCATCCACTTTATCTCTCTCTACACCAACAGGTCCATGGAAACAACATCATCATCAACAAGCGGAGCGACATCAAAATATACAAGGAAAGTTGAAGACGTTTGGGGTTTACAAGCAACAACACAAGGAAGAGCAAATTTCATATCCAAGTAAGCAACAAACAGTGAGTGGATTTTATATACACATGTTGAATACTTACATATAAGGAGCGGAATTCTATATCCAAGTATGAAGACTTATTTGCAAGAGCGAAGAAAATTAAAAGATGAGAGTTATTGAAGTTTATGATACAAAGAAAATACAAGTTGTGAAGATCAAAGTGGTAAAGTACTTCTTTTATGGTCATGTTATTTTTAATTTCGTTATTATTTTTGTAGTTGCAATCTTTTTGTTTAAAAAGAAAAAAAAAAGAAAGAAAAAAAAAATACAAAAAGAAAAAAAATTAAAAAAAAATTAAAAAAAGTACAAAATACAAAAAGATTTGCATTTAGGTTGTTATTTGTTCAATAAGGTCACGAGGAAGAAAAATTTATAAGGAAGTTTCAAGCAACAAGGAAATTGAAGAGAAAGAGTTACAAATTATCAGAGTTCTACGAAGTTCAAGAGTTTATCATCAACAGTTGATACCGAAGACGAAGACCAAGAAGATGAAGAAGACGAGCCGAAGGAAGACGTTTGTATTGGATGTTGTGAGAGTGGTGCTAACTGCACGTCGAACGGATAACGAGGTAAGTAAGCATATTCCTACCTTCGTTAAATGGATGATTTCCTTTCTTAGAGATCGTCAGAAAAAAAAAGGGTTTTCAAAATGATAAAAGATATGGGTTTTCAAAACAATTCGGAGGGTTTTTCCTTCCTACTATTCAACGTGTCACATGACTCTCTCTTCATTCCTACCTAGACACATGTGTGACCCATAAAAAAGTTGTTTAATATTGAGCGTAACTTCATAAAACCCTTTCTAGTGAGGCAGAGTCGAGACTTTCAATCACTCTCGAACCCGGATTCTTTCTATAAGGGATGGTTATTTCTCTCTCTACTTTTAAGGATGAGATTGTGTTCATATATGTGTCTAACTTCTTATGACTAGTGTGCAGAATCTCTATGTCTTCTTAGCGCCTTGGATGCTATCATTTGGGAGAACTACTAAGATAGAAAAGTAGGTTTTGTGGGTATACCTCTTGTAAGCCCTCACGAGACTATAACTCGTCCACTAGGGACACCTATGGGTTTAAATGCATGTTGCATTAGCTAAGTGCATCCGTTTTCTCGACGATATGGAGTTGTTGTATGCTAGATAGTTTGCTCGAGGACTAGCAAAAGCCAAGTGTAGGGGAATTTGTTAAGTACATATTTTGCATGTATTTAGTGTCACATCCATGCTAGTAATTTTTATATATTCCTGTGAATTATTGTATATTACTCTCGTTTTGTTTTATTTATGTTTTTCTAGGTGAATCGTCCAAAAGAAGTTAAATTGCACGTAATTATGCAATAAAAGAAGTTAGCTACAAGTGTAGAAGGGTCAAAGACCAACCGGACCTTGTTTAATTCTAGGAGTTCTTCTAATCATCTTGAAGAGGACGAAAATAAAAAGCTAATGGCGAAAGAATGGAGTCATTCCGGATTCGTATGAAGATTTTACAAGCATCCGAAGCGAGTCAAAGTTGCGAATTCTGTATCGCATTGTTTTCTTTTATTTATGTTTTGCTAGGTGAATCGTCCAAAAGAAGTGAAATTGCACGTAATTGTGCAATAAAAGAAGTTAGCTACAAGTGGAGATGGGCCAAAGACCAACCGGAGCTTGTTCAATTCAAGGAGTTCTTGCTATCATCTTGAAGAGGACGAAAATACGAAGCTAATGGCGAAAGAATGGAGTCATTCCGGATTCGTATGAAGAATTTACAAGCATCCGAAGCGAGTCAAAGTTGCGAATTCTGTATCGCACACATTTTATAAGGGCACCCGGATTAATTACACAAGGCAGCCACGGAATGGGAGCTGAACTGTCAGTCTTGCAAGACTGACAGTTGATTACAACGTTAATGGAACCTGCATGATTTGCGCAATGTAAAACCAATTCGGGGATGATCGGAGAAGCTTGCCATTGGCGAAGCTGCAGTTAGGTTGAGTGATCTCTGATGCTTGCTGGCAGTAATGGAGATCGGTGTTGCTGGCAGGAATGATGATGATGAGATGGAGCTGTCCATTGACAGAGAAGAACTCGAGGTTGCTGGCAGTGTGTGTTGGAAAAATTGGGTAAAAACGGAGGATGATATAACACTAAAAGAAATTGTTGTACTCCAAAACTTTCAAGGCTCATAAGATTTCTTTTAGACGATTATTTCTACCCTCCCAATATCAATTGGCGATTGCAACAGGTATGCGAAATAATGCCTTCAGGATACAATGAAAGCCCTACAACAGAAAATTGGATTCAAGGTTTGCATCCCTTGACCCAATCAAGAACACACTAGAAAATTTTCTGATGATGCTTTAGAAAGAGAGAAAACAAGTTGAATTGATTGTTGTGAAGAATGGGAGAATGCCTTCACTATTTATAGGGAGATTCATGCCTATTGGAGATGCCTCTTCACTTCCAAAAGACACATTAGGTGTCTATTGGGAATGGTTGTCTTTTATGAACCATCACACCTATTAAAGGTGTCTCTTCATCTCCAACTAACATCCATTGTGTTTATCCAACACAGAACACTTCCCCGTCATAGCAGCAAGCCAAAATAGAAACCATTTTATTTTCTAAGATATTGAAAATATCCAACAATCTCCCCCTATTTTCAATAACCAAAAACATGAAAATAGAACAAAACTTTTAAATCGTAGTGGCCGCATCACACAAGTGATCGCCTACGTACCCGAGTGGGATCAAGCCAACGTATTTCAAGCTAAATTGAGACTAAGCATCATCGTTGAAATCAACACATAAATGATAGGTATCTTTTGGATTTGAACCTTCACTTAGTGTAAGAAACTCAAAGCCTTATCGAGATTCTATGGTGAAACCAGTCTTGAACCAAGTATCCCTTATGATAAAACCGGAGTATCCACACATATTGATTTCATAAATCATGTGTTCTGTAGCCAATCACGTTAATGGCCATGTGCTTATATCCTTGATTCATGAGTCTTCTTTAGAGAACGGTCTTCTTCTCTTAGGAAACGGCCTGATTTCCATACTCATATAGGTAAGTCTCGAAGGTGTTTCTGCGATACACCTTTACTAATCACAAACTCATTAAGGATTTACATCCATCATATTTTATTGCTTAGAACCCAAAGACTAATTAGAAATGGGAAGTTTTATATTAGTGCTCCATAATCTACATCCATAACTTGTTGGTACCACATTGAACCTTGTTTATCTTTTTCAAAACATAGGTTGGGTTTCTGCTATGGGAGATCAAACTTCTTTCACAGACCTTAGTCCCATTTCTTTATACTTCATTGATTTCCTTTGGGAGACTTTCCATAAATATGTCTGCCAAGTTTTTCTCCGTTTCAATGGCTAACTGCAATTACTCCTTTCTTGAGTAATTGACTTACCGTTCAATGTACAAGACTTGTATGTCTTGACCTTTCATTATAAGTCTTTGTTAGAGACGTTATAGATCATAGCCTGATTCACAATTGATCAAGACCGCTTGAGATGGCTTCTTCCAAAAATGGGATCTCTACAAGTTAGGTTCTAAGCCATTCCTCCTCATTAATTGCATCCATTTATGCAATCAATTTTGACAACATTATTAAAAATGTTCCTATTTAATTTTACAAAATAATTGTAACTTCTCTAGTGATCCTAATTAACATTTACCGTTAATTCACAAGGAGTCATTATAGACTTGCATACACTAGAGGCATATAAAATTTGTAGGCAACTTGCTTGCTATTTTAACAAGCACATTATTACAATGAGTAACTCCTCTACTCATGCCCAATCCTCTACAAATTTATACCCAAAAACATAGATGATCGTTGTCGTATGCGTCAAAAATAATTTCACTTTCCTAAAGTATATGATAAGAAAGAGTTCGTATCCACAGAGAGGCGATTGTAGTTATTTCGTAATCAATTTCTTAAAGTAACCAATTGGGGGGATTTCTGAATTTTATGTAAGCAATAAAAGTAAATTAAAAACAAAGTAAATTGTAGAAAGTAATCAATGGAGAAAGATATTGGTCAAGGAATTCATCTTCAATCTTAGACATGTGCTTGCATATACGATTAGAATTACGATTTAATCTCTTGTGTTATCAAAAGCCTAGAGAATCGAGAGAGCAAGATAATCTATTAATTTCCTAAGTTCATCAACACACACATTAGAGCTGCGCATGTGAATTCTACCTAAAGAATAACCTAACGCCTTGCGCTAATCAAGTTCAATTCCTAGGAGCATTAAGTTTCAGAAATAGGCTAATCAATGCAATTGTCATGCGTTGCGCATAACAATTCGGACAATGGTCAAACTCTACATATGATTACGAGAGTGTATCACTACAAACCGTAAACATATCATGCTACTTGTATTCAGGGTTATCGCTCGATGAAAAACCCTAAAATAGCTATGGACTAAGATGCAAGTTCAATTAATTGGCCACTTAACTAATCAAACATCATAATTCTATCACAATACTTCAATCATGTGATCATAAAAACAGTAGAGAATTGAACGATAATCAAGAGAGAAAACTAATACATAAAGCTAACACAAGTTTTAGAAATAGGACTACATCCTTAACCAATAGTGAATAAATTAGCTACTCATAGCTATGGAGTTCATCACCAAAAATATAAGTTGAATAAAGAAGAAGATGAACAAAAGCAAACCCTAGTTGCGTAAACAAAAGCGGCTCTCCAAAGTTCCAAGAATAAGATATGATATCCCAAGTTGTAGAAGACTTTCCCTTTTATAGCTTTTCTCCAACTTCTAGAATTAGGTCTAGTCTTCAAAGTCCATTAGATGAAAATCCACCAAGCCTATAAGAGAGAGAAACCCATGTAGAAAATAAGTCCAAAAATATGTCGCCGGAAAACTGGTATTGTGGTCGGAAATCGGTTCCGGCAACCGGCAAAGTCCGCCCGGTCACCGGTCAACGGGTCAACTCGGTTGGGTCAACGAGTCAGCTCGGGTCAACTCGGTCAGACCCGAGTCATATGAACCAGAGGCTGAGTGAGTTGAATCAAAGTCTAACTCAGTCTGACTGGTTTTGGCCAAAGCCATTTTGCACAGGCCTGCACTTGTGATGCACCATCCTTGTGCATCCAGCTATCATGGCCATGTATCCTTCACAGCTGCAACTCCATTTCTGCAGCTCTCACATTCCCTTTGCATCACATTTGCAACTCAAGCAAACCATCTAGCATCACAACCACCAGTTCCATCTCACTGCCTTAACCTCAGTGCTAGCTTCACAATTTCCATCTCCATCATTTTCCTTCTCTCCCTGTATAACACAGCACAACCAGACTCCCTAACATTCATCTACTTGAGCAACACCATCACCTGCACTTCCACTCATCTTCAATCCAGTTTGCTACTTGAATACCAGCTCAGGCCACCACCAACAGAAGCAACATCCTCAACCAGTATTTCATACACAGTTCAGTCTATTGTTCTGCCAGCTTCTCTGCAAACAACATACCAGCACCAGTTTAACAGCCTCAACTCCACTCTGCCAATTCCATTTGTATCTGTACCACCAGTTTCATTCTCCACCAGCAACACCAGACCACCTGCAATACTTGTAATATGCATGTGAGCCTACAACACACCTCACAGTCCACCTGCAAAATGCATTACAACCTGCAAGAACAGCTCCCATATCTCTCCCTGCCTCTCATCGAAACCACAAATGCCAGCTACCACTAGCTCAGGCCATCACACACTCCCAGGCCAGCACCTGCAATCCCCCCTTCACTGCAACACAACCTTCACTCAGTGATCCACCTGAGCCATTCTCCATAACCTGCTGCTTCAAAGCCATTCCAGCAAGCTCAGCTGCTAATTCAGCTATCTTTGTCATTGCCAATAACCTTGGCTAACACCAGCAACATATCTTAGCTCTAGCTTCTGTCATACTGCTTCCTTGTACCACCATCACCAGCAGTCACACAACCCAATCAAAGCTCAACCAAATCCACCAGAAGCTCAATGTTCAACAGATTCACATCGAACCCTAATCTCAGAGCCCTTAACTCTCAAATTCTTCTACCAACAACACACAATCATCTCAACACCTAAGAGATACTGGGTTCAAAGTCAAATCCAGTAAATCCCATCTCAATTTCATGAATTTCTACTTGTTCAAACCCCAATTCGTTCCATAAACACCCTAACTTCTCAATTCTTTATCTCTTTCTGTCTAGATCCCCTTTCCTCCTCTGCTTTCTCTCATAACGAGATTAGAACTTGAAATCGATACAAACCCCTGAAATCCATTAAACCCATCTCTGCAACTTCAGTCACCATCTTTATTCTCCACTCAGCCATTAATTCAGTAACAACAACTCATTTCTTAGACCTAATCTTCTCGGCAAAGCAAACTTCGTCTTAGTCTCACCATTAAACCCCTTCAATTCTTCCTTCTCGATCTCCATCTCCTCTGACTTTCAATTCCTCTCTTCTTCTCTCTAATGGAGCCGCCATGGCTTCTCCAGACAATGAAGATGGGATAAAGAGAAAATGATTTCTCTGATTCTTAGGTCATGTGTAGGAAATGAAGGGGATATAATCACCCAAATAAAGTGGATAAAGGGTATCCAAAAAATGACTATAAACACCCACTCATTATTAAGGGCCACCAAGGTTCTTTGCCCATGCTTCTCTAGACTAAGCTGTGGTGGTCGTCTCCTATCGCAGGTTAGGCTCGGCTCCCAATAATGTTTGCCTCCTTTCCGCGTGCCTTAGTCTGGTTCCAAGTACTACTTGCTAGTGAATTGATCTTTTT
>JAJJWW010005685.1:0-22943 GCA_023531295.1 Papaver armeniacum | reverse complement strand
TTTTCCAAAGAGATTTTCTGGCCAATATTTTGGACAGAGCATTTCCAGAATTATGGAAACCGAATTTGGAATATATTGAATATCTTTAGAATATTTTCGTTTTTGGAAATTCCTTGGTGTCCAAACTTCCTTGTCTAT
This sequence comes from Papaver armeniacum, assembly GCA_023531295.1. Taxonomy (NCBI): domain Eukaryota; kingdom Viridiplantae; phylum Streptophyta; class Magnoliopsida; order Ranunculales; family Papaveraceae; genus Papaver; species Papaver armeniacum. The sequence goes on along the minus strand of JAJJWW010005685.1, from coordinate 22,805 downwards.
AAATACTTGAAGTTTGCATTTCTAGCAAACTAATCCTTCGTGACAAAGAAACTTCCTGGGTTGTGTTGTTACCGTGTAGCCGCCTATTCTGGACAGAGAGTAACATAATTAGGCGAAATATCTTACTGACGCCGCCTTTTAAAGTCTTCTTTGGGATTGAGAAGCTCTATTAGTATCGTTGGTGGGAAACTAGATAATTGCGGTTTATCTTGTGTTTTCGATTGCTTTGATTGACTAACGGTGGTTGAACTTTGATTGCACCTAGTTTTTTTATGCTTGAGAATCTTCAATAGACTACAGAGTTTGAATTTTCTTACTCAATCGCTGGAACATTCACAGATAAGGAATAAAGTCCTTATTGAGAAACTTCTTACTGTAACATATCAAAAGGTATATCTAAACAGATGTTTAGAAAAACATTTCCAACAAGGAATAGATACCTTAAGAGGACATATAGAATGTCTTAAACAAGAGACATTAGCAAACTGTCAACTGGAAGATCTAGACTACACGGGTTCAAGTTCAAAGAACATATTATCCTGGGCACAAGATATAATCGAGGATATTGCATATCGCAATTTTCCTAACAAAGAGGATGGGTTCAACACCCATGAGTAGGAACATGATGATTTTCAAGGAGGGAAAAGATCTCCTCAAGGGGTATTTGATGAGGAATATCCTCATCCCAGTGCTTAACCGCATTGGAATGTGCATCCTTACAATGCCCAATCATCTGATATAAGGAAGCACACATATATGGGCCACCTGTATCCTGTCAATAATCTCTTATTCAATATAGAGAGTTTACACAATCTTCGTATAGATATAATTTTCTGGCTCTATGTGAAAAAGTTGTATTGAAAAACAACTTGTGTAAACAGATAAGTTTCTAGATAAAAGATTCTTGATACTGATCTAGAAAGATAATTTCTTTTCGAAGAAAGTTGTGAATGTGTAACACATTAGATGTGAAAATCCTTTCAAATCTTGTCGAATTATTTATTTAAGGTCATATCTATGTTTGGTATGTGTTAAAGGTATTTCAAGTATATGTACTCGTGTCCGAGAACTTATACTAAAGGATGTATTCTCAAACCGCATCTCAAGCAAAACTTTTGAAAGCCTTGAGTGGAATGACTTAAGGAAACAAGTTCATCTTGATGATACCTTCAAGAAATGGGTTGTGAAGATATAGAAAATGAAAAGGAAGATGTCACTAATCTCCTTGTCCAAAATGGGGCTTTGGATGCTAAGATTGATATTATCAATCTACGTCAAGTCCTCCTCATCTATAAACTCATCATAAAAATAGGCAAAGACTACTAAGAACCGTTATCCGTAACCAAAGAAAGCTGATTAATCTTGGAATCGGTGACATGGATTATGCTCAATATTAATCGAAAAGTTAATGATTTATCCTCGTGAACATAATCAAGGTACCGTGTTAAATCCGTGATATCACGAGATGTTGTTGATGAAGATCCTTAAAATTTGAGGAAATCAAGATGATCTTTGAAAGATCCATAATAATAGACATCAATTTTGATTTCTTTCAATGAGTGTATTAAGTCTATTATGACTAAAACTATTATGAATAAAATTATTTGATTTATAATTTTCTTGTGATGGTTTTTGATTTACATAACCTGTGCTTGAATGCTTTATTATTGCTATGGATGTTTATGGGATGTTTGATTTCAGTTTTATTACCTTGATATTCGATCTCATAATGTTGTGAACCCTTATGGTTTGGGTGACTTTTTGATTTAGCAGGATTAAGTTCTAGCCCATGTTGGTAGGCTTTATCAAATGATCATGAGGGGATTCCGGTATAAACAATATGTGAAAACGTCACAATATGTTGAATTGGTTTTGGTTTAGCATAAAAACATATGTGTTTCGGTGGTTTTCAACCTTTATCTGGTAAAGGTTGGTTGTTGTTATTCTTTTGTTTTGCATAAGGATGACAACATAATGATATTTCGATATCAATTATCCCTGGAAGAAGATGCAAACATATTGAATAAGTGGATGCGAAATTTGAGGTAACAATGTTGTTAGTTAATTGTTTCATGTTTAAGAAAAACCCGATGTTTATTTCAGATATATATTATTGCTTTTGCTTAACAAAAATTTCTTTGACAATTGATGTTTTATTCCATGATATGTGTATGGATGTATGTGTGATTCAATTGGTTCCGGTTAAGAAAAACTATTGTTATCTTGCTTTATTGTGTGGGTATCAATTGTTTAGGCTTACAAAATGCCTGCAATTATGGCTTTTTAATGTCTATGTTGTTTCAATTGCTTCCTAAATGAAAGTAATAATTACAAGTTGATTTATTTGGTTTGTATGAATTGTTTATGGCTTAACAAAAGAAAAAGTTTACTGATGGATTGTTTAGTCCAGTTCAATTATGGATAAGAGAAACTAAGTTTATCTTAGTTAGACTTATCAAAGTGGAGGTTTCGGTTATTCAAGTCTAATCGAATGCCTTAACAAGAAATACTAGTTAACTAACCTAGTACTTGTCATGTTTAAAATTGAAAGGTCTAAGTTATATGGATAATTATAACCTGATGAGAAAAATAGAGTTATCTTTATTTTGGTCTTATCGAATGAAGCGATTGTATTTGTATAATCTGCTTAGCAAAGGACTAAGGTGCTTAGTTGATTTTTGGTTTGCTAAACTAAATTGGGATAATTGCTTCGGCAATTATTTCTTGATAACATATCAAAAAATTACTTTGTAGTTTCGGGTTTTGATATTTGTTATCAAAAATGGTGTGTGGAACCCTCGTGCTTAACTCTATAGGTTTGCAAGTCTATTTTGAGATTTGTAAGATTTTTTCGGTTTGTCCTTTATTTTTTCGTTTCTTTGTCATTTTGTGACAAAAAGGGGGAGAAATATATGGAGTAAACAAGTGATACTGGCATTGATTTTATATTGATTAGTATCACTAAGGAAAAGGACAATTGTGCATAAATGTTTATCTAACGAAAGAGTGAAAGCATAGACTAAGGGGGAGTAACATATCATATTAATTGGTATAACAAAGACGTATGGATTGATAAAATCTACCTATCTCACATTTAGGGGGGAGTATTAGCTTTGTTTTTATAATGTCAACAACGACATTTAAGGATTGAATGTATACAAAAAGTATTGTGTTGTCAATTCGAATCAAGCGTATGTGTAATGAATTCTTGTAATTTGTTTATCCATATGATTGTAAGAGTTTTTTCACTAAAATTGACAAAGGGGGAGATTGTTAGATCATAGCTCTGTTGAACCCACCAAGCGTTGGTATGTCAAGTTTGGTTGTCATATTTTAGTGAACCAAAACTCATTTTAAGAGTCGCTTGATTATGTACAAGAGTCAAATTCATAAGGTTAGCTTGAAAGTATTAAGATATGAGACATTACAAGTATTGCGAAGACTTGAAGAAGTGAAGAAGTAAGAAGCTACAACGACAACATCATCCTTCCACTTGAGGTTAGTGATATTTAACTTCAACTGTTTCATTCCCTAATGTATCTTTCAAGTCGTGCATATTGAAAACAAAACTGCGAAGTATGAACACTCTAAATAGATATAGTATTAAGGAATACAATACGAGGTTTATTGCTTAACCATTAAACTTTGTAGATAAGATATTGACATAATCATTTAAATGCTATTATGATTATGTACGGGTATTGTAGTTGCAGGAAATCCCACAACACACCCCATATAATATTTCATAGATCTAAATCTATTTCATAATCAAAATAAAGATTAAAGTGCTAAAATTGTAAAATTGTAAAATAAGACACAAGATTTACGTGGTTCGATCACTGTGATCTACATCCATCTAAGTTAGGGTTCTTCACTATGATTATTGAAATTACATTTGGGTTACATTAAGACTCCATTAATGAGTATTTGGAGCTCTAGATCTAGTTTTCGGGGAAGAAGATGATAAAGAAAATAAAGTCTCTCTCTAAAAATATCTCTCCCTAAAATAATATCTCTCTCTTACTAAATGTGTTCCCCCTTTTCTCTCTCATGCTCTCCTCTTTATATAGGTGTTTACATAGTGGATGACAGCTCATATACAGCTCATATTCTCGCAAGCTCTTGTTACCTTCTCGTAGACTTCGCTACATTCTCGCGAGCTCTTGATAATTTTGCAAGCTAGGGAAATGAATGCATCTCGCGCACTAAGAAAATATGTCGTTGCGATATCCTTCTCTTACATTTTGCCTCCTATTTCTTGAATATTGCTTGAAGAGCGATCTTTAAGAAAAAATCTGTTGTTGTAGTAGTCTTTGATCTTTGTTGATGAAGGAACGAGCGAAAGAATACTGGACTTGAAAAGTACGTACTTGCCTCTATTCTTTTGTGAAGTTCCGGAGCTTTGCGAAGTAAATAAGAAGTATCATCTCTTGAAGTATGCAAAGTATGAAGTATCTTTGAAGAAGTATAAGAAGTACTTAATCCTCGAAATATATAAGAAGTATGAAGCATCCTTTGAGAAGTATAAGAAGTATCCATCCTTGATTGCGAATAAGAAGTATTGCGAAATTATTACTCCATGTTCTCTGCCTCATGCAATGATGTAATGCAAATAAGAATTTAGATTAGTATTCAACATTTCTTTTATCAAAAATATTCATTTAATTGCAAGTTCACATCGTTTTTCTTTGTTTTGATTTCCTTTGTATAACTTGTTTCGTTTCATCCGATAAACATCTTTCATGGAAATGATCCTAATGAGGTCTTATGCAGCCTGTTGATGGAAGGTCTTACTAGCCTGTTGATGGAAGGTCTTATTTTGCCTCCTACTACTCTCCATGTTAGATATCATTATCATTTGAAACAAAGCAAATATTTAAGGGAAATATATAAATTGATATGTATGAGATTTTTCTCGATCTCTTTTGTAATATCTGCGAGATTTTTCTCGAATCATTGTAATCGTGAAATCTTTGTAATTGTGCGATTGTATCGCGTTGTAGTAAATCAAATCAAAAATCTTTTTATTTTCTGTAAGTAAAATGTTCAAGGAAAGTGATACTTAGCTTTTGTGGTTTGCTGTTTTTGTCAATCTCGCGTGAGAAATACGTTGCATGAAGTATAAATGTCGCTTAGCAAAAACATATGCGAGAGGCAAGTATTGAACTCACTACCTGCTACTTGCATATTCTCGCACCCTACCAACTGTGCTAACCCTCTCTTGCGAAATATCTCTGCGAAATAATCACCAACTCTCTTCTTTGCGAAATAATCAAAGTCCGTGCGAAATTTCACATAACAAAAATAAATGTGCGAGAAGCAAGAATTGATCCTGCGACCTGTTGCTTGCATTCATGCCTCTTGACCGACTATGCCAATTCTCTTGTGCGAAATTATCGCACACTTATTAAAACTTATCTTCCTCTCGTAGTCCAAAAAGATGCGAAAAATTCGCGGAGGTGGGAATTGAACCCGTCCTCAAGCTCATTGTCTTCAACTCTGACCAACTTTGTTGGCTTCTGTTTGCGAAATATCTGTGCGAAATAATCATCTACTTTCTTCTGTGCGAAATACCATTGCGAAATATCCATGCGAAAAATACACGTTCGTTGGGATTTGAACACGCGACCATGAACTCATTAACTTCGCAGTTGACCAACTGCGCTGCCTCTTGTTTGCGAAATAATGAAACAATATTGCAAAATTATTCATTTTTTTGCCCTCTTTAAAAAGAAGAAAACTATGCTCGCAGGCATATTCGAACTTGCGACCACGAACGCACATACTGTTTTCTGAACCAACTGTTCAAGAACCTCTTTGCGAAATTAACGCACAACTTTTTTCTTTATTCTTTTATTCTAATAAGAAGAAAATGAAAAATATGTATGTGTGCGAACTCGAACCCGTGATCTATTGCTTATTCGCTCCAACTCAAACCATCTGTGTGAATTTCTGTTTGTGATAGAAATCACAGCGTCTGCTGATAGACACATTTTTGTGTCCGAATTGTCCTCAGAGGTCTCTATTGTTAGTGCTTGATTTTGTACTTATTATGGTATTTTTATGTTTTTGTAGGTGTTTTTGGAGAAATACACTTGTGTATAAAAAGTTGCTCGAAAAGTGCTATTTGGACCCCCGAAGAAAAGTACTAAAGGCACCCTCATTTTGAATAAGGGCACCCCCAGGCACCCCTCAAGGCATCCGCTATTCGCACCCCATCTCTGTTAGGGGGAGGTCATCTTCTTCTTTTCAAAACTGAAAAATGGCGGGAAAACATTTAACAAAACTGGCATATTTCATTTCGTGATTTGGACGTGATTTCATGAGATTCAATAGCTGATTTTTGTTGGGTCACCAATTCGGATAGACGGGATGGTATGGGCTTTCAATCATCTAAATTACTGGATAATCCATTCTGGAGCAAGACATGGGAGTTTGATATTCACGCGTTTTTTTAACATGATTTGGTGGTTGATTCTCGTTGTGATTTGGTCGGATTTGTTGCCTGTTTTGGATTGATACCACCCTGTTACGACTAGACAGGATTGGTAAGAGCTTTAAATTCGATTGAAAGAGAAGATTTCACATCATCTCGACAAAATAGGGCAAGCTCTCTCGGGAAAATTACTGAGATATTTTGGGAAGGTTTGTGTGTTTCCAGCGTGCTAATCTTCTTATAGAATGTGTATGAGTCTTTTGAGAGTATAAAGAGTACGTGCAGACGCGTGAAGGAGTTGAAAAAAGGAAATTAGTCCCATGACTATGAAGTAGAGAATACGAGTAATCAATGAAGATTATATGGAGTTTATTACGAAGATATTTGGGTGTTGTGACTATATAAAGGGTGTAAGGACTCACACAGAGAAAGTTTGGGGGAGAGTTGGGACGAGAACAGAGGCGAGAATCGAGTCAGCAGAAAACTCTTCAACGCCGCATGGGAAGAACACGAAGAACATAAGACCCACAGCAAATGCTCGTCGCTCTGATACGACTCACAACCGAGGGTCGTAGTTCGTAGACGCCTTAAAGCAAAAGTAACAGTGACATTTACTATTTATCGTACACTATAACAGTGGTTTGTAACGCTTCTCATGCGTTGCAAATTCCTGGTTTATTTGATATCTCTCCTTTTCATCATTTGTAAGCGCCTTTGAGCAATAAAATCATATTTTGGGCGTGTTTCCAACATGATGAGCTAGACCCCCATCACTGAGACAACGGAGGAAGCTATTTTGCACACATGTGGTAATTTTATTTAATTCCTTTATGAATATTTGCACTATTATAATTGATTTATGATTTTATTGATTATTTGTGAATTCGTTAGATGTCGCATGCTTAGTCTTAGGTACTTTAGATGCGCCATGCTTGTGAATTACATATAATTCTTTATAAAATCTATCTTGGCAAAGAATTAGAGTCGATGTTTGTTATTTTATGAGCTTTAATTGTCCTAATTAATAGATGAACCGCATGAATGTGAGAATTGGTGGAATCCCCCGAGTCCCAAAGAATCCCTTCATCTTGTGACATAAATTGTATATTTTCTCTATTTTATTATTATTACTTTTCTTTATTAAATCCTAAAATCAATTTCAACAAGTCCGAGTGAACGACAACTCTTCTTACCACTATTTTAAATTCGATCAATTTTTGGCGCCGCCGACGCGGACTTGTGTATAGATTTGTTTTTGGGTTTTTTTTTTTTTGTTCCTTTTTACGCGTTTTGGTATTCTCTGTTTGCTTTCAGACTTGGTGCGGAGCTTATGAAAAAGAGAAAGTGCTGAAAAGAAAAGTAAAGCCAAAATAGAAAAGAAAAGAGAGATCCAAATGGAGTGAAGAAGAAAATTTTATATATAGTGTTATTATTATTATTATTTTCTTAAACTGTAATTAGGTAATTATTTTTGTAATTTTTATTTTGGACTTTTGGACATTATTATTTTTAAAACCCTAAGGAAGGGTTAGTTTAAATATAAACTCGCATGGAAGGACGACAGTTGCAGCATCTTTGTCTCGCCCTCTCGGTTCGTACACCGACATAGAGTCGCGGGCCCGAGTCGACTTCAATCGATTCATCCCCCGTCTCGAACGGGGATGTAAGAATTCTAAACACCTCGCGAATCCCCGTCGCGGGTTTACCGGATGATTTCGTAATGAATATATATCGAGGAACCGAATCCTACGCTTTAATTTCCTACTAAAGGGCAAGGACTGGCCATACAAGATAAGAGTTCGGATTTCATCACCGTTCTCTTCTTGCCCACCTTAGGAAAACGAAACCAAACACGAACCTAAGCCTAAAATTTTGACTAGAACGAGACCGATTGGGTAACGAGCTTAATAGGAAAGTCATTCGAAAAATATTGGTTACTCTTTGCACTCAAGTTCATGATGGTTTCGTAAGTTGAATGCGTGACTGCGCCGCCTTGTAATGCGGTGAGGCCTTGGGTATCAAAGCTCCACGCAGCTTCCCTCGCCTCTATTCAACTTACTTAAACTCCTGGATTGATTCCGAGATGGGTTTGCTTAAATTGTAACGAATTCCTTTTCGAAGGATTAAAAGTCGGTCTAGAAACAATCTAAGTGGAGCCATCATGATTTTTGTTTGCTAGAAATCAAAGAGGTTTGTTGTGGTCGAGTCAAATGTGTTTGTGCTTGTATAGAATTCCTCAGCTTAGGATGTCAAACCGGTATTATAATAGCCATCACAATGAATATGAATATCCAACTCGAGCAACATGAACATTATTCCTATTATGACCATAATGTGAATAGTGGTTGGGAACGCCATCCTTGCAAGGATATGGGTCATACCATGGTGAGCCAAATTACTATTCACATGAATACCGATCATACGAGCAAGATTCCTATAATTCCTCTTCTCTATATGAAGCACGTAAGATACTTGAGTCAACACGTAAGTTACCTGAGCCAACACGTAAGTTAGCGGACACAGATGACTTAGTTATGGACAAAAAGGTGAATGAAAATTCTTTAGAAGATAACCTCAGGAAGTTATTTGAGTCAACATGTAAGTTAACTGAGTCAACACGTGAGTTTGCTGAGACAACACGTAGGTTAGAGTTAGAGACTAAGAAAGAATTGCTCAATTACTCTTGATTGCCAATACATTCTTTCCAATATCACCCGTGAAAATGAGGGAAATTTTTATAATCAGGATGACGAGGTTAGAATTGGCGACACTAATTTATATGAGGTTCAACCATTTTCATTTTATTATAATGATGATTATGATTATGATGAGGATAGTGTTGATGAAGAATTTGAAATAAGTAGGCATAGTGATCAGGAATTTGTTACTCCAATTGAGCTTAATAATGATAACATTTCTAGTTCAAATCCAAATAATTTTAATAATTATTCACCTATTCAAAAGGATGAGGATTTGACTAGAAATACCCCGTTTTTAGACGATGTAGTATTTCCTTTTGATTACGAAGCCAATGATGGTTTAGAGGAACGAGTATATTTTGAGTCTATTGATTTAGAAACAATAGACTTAGAAAAAGAAAATGAACTCGTAGAGACGAGCGAGGATGTACCCGACTTAGAAGAATCAATTGACCATTTTCAGAATCGATGACCTTGAAATTAGGGAAGTTGTGACTAGTCTTTTTAGAGACACTGAAAACTATAAGTTTGGGGGTGATTATCATTCTCCATGTGCCTTAAATCTTAGAAAGGTCCCTAACTTGGGACTTGACATATGTGCCTCAACCATTTTAAAATATTATCTTCTATACACTTTTTCCCGAACCTAGTTGTGTCCATAAAGAAGTTCAGTTGTTAAGAACCCATCCTCTAAGTTGATGTGGTTAACCTGTGCTATGATACCACGATTGATTTTGTTTTCCCACCAAATATTTTTCACCCAATCAGGGAACGTATAAGTTTCGTGATGTGCCAATTATTAAGTTTTTGAGGCTAAACCTAATTACTTTAGGATATTAGGTCGACACATTTGCTAAAGAATGACCACTACCGCTGGTCCAATCAGTGTGAGTCAAGTCTGATTGACTTAGAGGATCCCCGGCTATTCAAAGTTATTGTTATATGCTTCTAAGTTCTTAATCGAGTATTTCCTGCACTCTAGAACCCGATCTTCGGATCCTTCCTTCGAGGAAATCCAACAAGGAAATCTTTTTATCTAGACCCTTTTATAGAGCCTGGAACCCAACCACAACTAGATGTAGTTGTCTTAAACAAAAAAATAGATAAGGGTGTTTTGATATCTTCCTGGTCCGTTTAGTCTCCTCTTCTCGTGGTTAGCACTTTTGATCCAGACCCGCAGCTATTCCGACTCACTATATGATTTTTCGAGGTGACTAATCCTTTCTAATGTCCGGGTCAAGACTTTAAACTTAGCACTTGTTGGGAGGTAACCCATGCTCTGCAACACGGTAATATCTTTCCTTACTCTTTTCTTCAAGTGGTGACAGCTTTCTCATTGTTCATGCTTTTAATTTCATCTTTAGAACATTGAGGACAATGTTAGATTTAAGTTTGGGGGGTGGGAGAAACTTTTTAGCTGCAATAAATAAACTCCGTGAGACTAGAAATTTATGCTTATTAAGGTTGGCACTAACTAATCTAAGTGGATAGGAACATCCAAGTTGTAGGAGTCGAGGAACTAACTGATTAGATGGAAACATCTAGAAGAGTCTATTCATAAAAGTACGAGCTCGTGTGTTAGAAAAGAAAACATGGTAGTTTCGCCATATCCTCGTGATGGAAACATCGAAAGAATCCCGATCATTTTTTTTTTCTTTTTACCATTGCTAGGTGAAATAGAGTGGCCGAGTTACAAAAAAAAAAAAAAAAAGACCGCATCATCGACCAACCTAATAAATTCAATAAAGTCAACCACTAGAGCCCTTGTATATTCTAGTCAGGTGGCCTGAGTTAGGGATTATCAACCACTGTCCCCTTGTATATGCCAAATAAGGATATTAGTCACTTGGATCTCACCATTAGGATAGGTTCACCTTAGTCAACATCATCTACGTTTTTCTCTACATCCATCTTCTTAATCTATCCATGTGATCGTCGACTCTATTTATGATTTCCAAAAACTATCCTCGAGTAGCTCACTTTATATGAATTTTAGTATGCTTGAGTGCAAACTCGCACCGTAAATCGAATTTCGCATCAGTGGTACTTCCTCCTATACTCAATGATTGTATGCCAACTAAGGAGATTCTTTAGTGCCTTCCAAGGGTCTCATGAGATAGCTAGGGTCTGGAGTAAAGATTTTGTGGGTACACCTCTGGTAAACCCTCCCGAGATTATAAGTTGGTCACTAGGGCAACCTAGTGAGTTTGGATTTTATTTTCTAGAATAAATTTGCTCGAGGACTAGCAAATAATAAGTTTGGGGGTATTTGATGTATACATTTTTGTGTCCGAATTGTCCTCATGGTTCTATTGTTAGTGCTTGATTTTGTACTTATTATGGTGTTTTTATGTTTGTGTAGGTGTTTTTGGAGTAATACACTTGTGTATAAAAAGTTGCTCGAAAAGTGATATTTGGACCCCCGGAGAAAAGTACTAAAGGCACCCTCATTTAGGATAAGGGCACCCTCGGGCACCCCTCAAGGCATCCGCTATTCACACCCCCCATCTATGTTAGGGGGAGGTCATCTTCTTTTTCAAAAACTGAAAAATGGCGGAAAACATTTAATGAATCCTGCGTATTTCGGTTAAGTGATTTGACGTGATTTCATGAGATTCAATAGCAGATTTTTGTCAGGTCACCTCAATCTCGGATAGACAGGGATGGTATGGGCTTTTGAATCATCTAAAATTGGTCTGATAATCCATTCCTGAGCAAGACATGGGAGTTTGATATTCACGGTTTTTTTAAACATGATTTGGCTCTGATTCTCGTTGTGATTTGGTCGATTTGTCACTGTTTTGGATTGATACCACCCCAAGTTACGACTAGAGACAAAAGATTGGTAAGAGCTTTAAATTCGATTGAAAGAGAAGATTTCACATCATCTCGACAAAACAGGCAAGCTCTCTCGAAAATTAATGAGATATTTTGGGAAGGTTTGTGTGTTTTCCGAGCGTGCTAATCTTCTTATGGAATGTGTATGAGTCTTTGAGAGTATGAAGAGTACGTGCGACGCGTGAAGGAGTTGAAAAAAGGAAATTATTCCCGTGACTATGAAGTAGAGAATACGAGTAATCAATGAAGATTATATGGAGTTTATTACGAAGATATTTGGGTGTTGTGCCTATATAAAGTGTGTAAGGACTCACAAAGAGAGTTTGGGAGAGTTTAGAGCATTACACAACTTAGAAAGTCGAGTGGCAGAATCACCATTTCTCTTTCAAAGAACACGAAGAACATAAGACGCACGAGGACCGTCTGCTTTTCGCCACAAAGGACAACTACACATCCGAGGGTCGTAGTTCAGAGATAGTCTTAAAACTACAAAGAACAACGACACTTTACATTTATCGCTCTTCGTAATACCGTTTGTAACAATTATAATCAAGTATAAATCAGGCTTTTCATCTTTTCTCCCTTGTTCATCATTTGTAAACCATTTTTGAGCATTAATAATGATTTTTGAGCGTGTTTCCAACATGATGATGAGCTAATTCTCCCACAACCAAGGAAATGAGGAAGCTATTTACGCATGAATAAGTGGTAGCCATTTTATTTTCTCTAATTTATAATTTATAATGCACTTAATCACTGCTTTTGCAGAGTTTTAAATTGTTTGCATAATTTTTGTCATTAGTTGTGATTCAATTAGATAGGTTATACTTTGTTTAGATAATCTATGCTTAGGGGATACAATTAATTTTTGGGAATTTGCCTCGATTATTTGTGGATTAAGAAATAAGGACTTAAAAAGATAATTAGAGTTTTGTGTTATTCACCATAAATTATTCATGTATAATAGTGGAATCAGTGTCTTGGCTATTTTCTCATATCTTGAATCAATTTTGTGTTAAGTTTTCTTTATTTTTAAGTTTTATAAGTCTAAAATCCATTGCTTTCACAAATCTCAACGAACCTTTTTACTACAACTCAATTGAAAATCACATCATCTGCCTCTTATCTTCTCTTCGCCTTCCTTTATTTCCTTCAACAATTTGCCTCTTGCTTTTTCTCCTGAACATGGAAATCTTCCATTGAAACTTTAGTTTTCTTCCCCGAATTTCACCACAGAACTAATTTTTTCTCTTACTATTTTCATGTCTTTGAATTGTTGATGGTGTTTACTCTCTGAAAGTGTGATTTCTTCCATGAAATTTCCATTTTTGAACCTAAATTTTGTAGATTTAGAAAAATATGAACAATAGTTAATCTTCATGGAAACTTCTTGAACCAACAAATTACAGGAAGGATAAATCCTTTACTCCTCCCTATTTCTAGCGCCAAAAATGTAATTACAGGAAATCCCACAACACACCCCATATAATATTTCATAGATCTAAATCTATTTCATAATCAAAATAAAGATTAAAGTGCTAAAATTGTAAAATAAGACACAAGATTTACGTGGTTCGATCAATGTGATCTACATCCACGGGGTTAGGGTTCTTCACTATGATTATTGAAATTACATTTGGTTTACATTGAGACTCCATTAATGAGTATTTGGAGCTCTAGATCTAGTTTTCGGGGAAGAAGATGATAAAGAAAATAAAGTATCTCTCTAAAAATATATCTCCAAATAATATCTCTCTCTTACTAAATGTGTTCCCCCCTTTTCTCTCTCCTGCTCTCCTCTTTATATAAGTGTTTACATAGTGGATGACAGCTCATATACAGCTCATATTCTCGCAAGCTCTTGTTAACTTCTCGCAGACTTCGCTACATTCTCGCGAGCTCTTGATAATTTCGCAAGATAGGGAAATGAATGCATCTCGCGCACTAAGAAAATATGTCGTTGCGAGTTTCTGCTTCTACAGCTATGAGGTGAGGATTTCATCCTAGGAAACAATGTTTTACATGTGTTTTAAGGAAGTAAGTTCATAAACTTGTTTATGAATCGAAAAGGAAATCGTCAAAGTTATTGGTATTGTTATTCATTGCATATCTTGTGAACGATCAATATGTATGATTTAGTATAACCGCTCATGAATTGTTTGTTTTCTTGGTAAAACTATTCACAAAGGCCTGACTTATGTATTGTTATGACTTTTATTAGTGAAACCTATCTTAAGTAATCACCGAGATGGTAATGATCGAGTTTGTGATTTGTGTATGACGAATCTGGGCAAAGGGGAACCGATCCTAGTAAGAGGTGCAACACATCACAAAGGGGAATCGATCCTTGTATGAGGTGCAGCAAGTTTGTAGAAGAAATGGGAACCGATCCTATGGACATGTGCAACATATATAAGTTAGATACCATATATATGTTGGAAACCGATCCTAGTACCTAGTTAACCGAATTTTGGAAAGCTAGTGTGACTATGCACAAGATTTACATGGAGGTAAACCAAACTTGTTTTGGTAGAACCGTTAAACCCATGATTTGTGATTGAGTGTTTCTTGATCGATCACATATTTCTTGAAAGTCAGATGAACCAATTCTAAACTTGTTTGCAAGTGTGGAAAATCGGTTTCAAGGTTGTAAGTATGAAAGAGGACTTACAAAGTAAGGATGTCGGCATACTTTGAACACGTACAATAATATTTATCTTTTATTGTTCAAAGTTATTCCTTAATAGCTATAGGAAGAAAATCCCAGGATCGAAACATAAATAAGTTAAGATCTTTTAATAAAGGTCTTAATTTTATTTTAGGAAAATGAGAATTAGTAATGTGCATTTACTAGTTAAAGATTTTCCAAAGAGATTTTCGTCAATATTTTGATAGAGCATTTCAGAATTATGGAAACCGAATTTGGAATATATTGAATATCTTTGAGAATATTTTCGGTTTTTGAAATTCCTTGGTGTCCAAACTTCCTTGTCTATAAATACTTGAAGTTTTCATTTCTAACAAACTAATCCTTCGTGACAAAGAAACTTCCTCGGTTAAGTTGTTACTGGTGTAGCCGCCTATTCGAGAGGAGAGTAACCTAATTAGGGCGAAATCTCTTACTACCTCTCGCCTTAAAGTCTTCTTTGGGATTGAGAAGCTCTACTAGTACTCAAGTGGGAAACTTGATAATCATGGTTTATCTTGTGTTTTCGATTGATTTGATTGACTAACAAAGTGGTTGAACTTTGAATGCACCTAGTTTGTTTATGCTTGAGAATCTTCTTCTAATATAAGATTCACTCAAACTAGATCAAGTTTCGACAGTGATGTTTAGACTGTTGTTAGTGAAAGACGATCTTGTGATAATCCATTGTTAACAGACTCCGTTCTGTGCGTGATTTATCACAAGAGATTCAAGTTGTTGTGTGCAGGTGTTTATTGAAGATCTAAGAAGATTTGAAGACAAAGAAGATATTGAAGATTTCTGATTTGGGGTTCATAATCTTTGGTGTGCACAATACTTGTTTCTGTATAAGAGGATCCAACTATAATCTCTTATCCTTGTGGTAGATTGATTGATTAGTTGTGTAGATCGACATCAATACAATTCTTTGTGATTAAAAGTATTGATTGCAAAATCTTAACAATTACCTTTGGTAGTTGAACATAAGATAGATCTAAGAACCTGACGAAGGAGTTTATTGAGATAAAAAGAAGAGCCTTTGACGAACTCACATCACTTGGTTGAAGAGAGTTGATACCAAACAGATTTGTTGTTCCTTTACTGTTTGGAATACGAACCAAAGGAATTGTTCCATGTACGTGACTTATTCATAAGTTGGAGGCGTGGGAATACAGACAGAACTAGGTGAACTATAGGTTTAGTTGCTTGGTCTCAACTATACGAAGTTGGTTTAATTTTGTATAGCGTCTTATTCCTGAGAGTATTCAATTCTGGACGAGTCCCGGGGTTTTTCTGCATTTGCGGCTTCCTCGTTAACAAAATCTTGATGTGTCATTTACTTTATATTTCCGCATTATAATTATTTTATTATAATTAAAGTAAATTACACAAATGTTAATTCCTATTTACTTGATAAGCAATCATATTGTGTTTGGTTATGTCCGAAACTTTTTATCAAGTAAACATACTTCGTTATTGTATTGTGTCGATCTCGTATCCATAGACGATCACACGAAGTGTGAACCGATTAGCTGCATTGTCTCGACTCAGTCCATAGACAATTACTTTCGGAGAAAGGACTTATAGGTAGGAAAAGTTTTAGCTTGTGGTATATTTGGGTACCCTCGCCGTTTCATATACGAAATCCAAAGATCACCATGCCAATTATGTATCGAGTGTTATGTCTCTATCTACTATATTTCCAAATGATAAGGTCAATCTGGTAAGAAGGAACGAGGATAAGTATAAATACCTGATAGCTAGGGGGTATTGCCCATATGTAAAGTAGTAGACACAAATGATAGAAAAACCAGTCACTGCACAAAAACAACAATACTTAAAAGTCCCCAAACGAAACCCTCTCTTTCAGCAATCTTATGCTGATCAGTTTCAGAGTACTAGTTCCCCAGAGTTTGATGAAATGATGTTGGCAATCTTCTGAATACATTATAATAAGAACTAGAAAAGATAAGAAGAATAATGTAAACCCAATTAGATAAACCAAAATCGAGGCAAGAATTATATCCTCTAGCTTTAAGACAGATTCACCTCATACTGGTGCTTACAGACTATCAATGTCCTGCCTCCCAGATACAACGACTTACTTCTCGATATAGTAGCACTCCAAACTTCGAAAACGGCGAACCTAACTTCATTGATGAACTCTCTTGATTAACACAACTAAATTGATGATTTTTAAAGAATGCATTAGAATTATAATTAGGTTTCTGATTAATTTTTCTAAGTGTGTGTAGGATATTTATAGAAATTACTGGTACCTTTTCAATGAAGAATCATGATGCTTCAAGTACCTCTTCAATAAGGAATCATGATGCTTCAAGGATTTCTCAAGGGTTGTTTCTCTCGAATTCCAACTTGAATTCCTAAGGGTTGCGTCTCTTTTTAGGTTTATGTTGGTTTCCAAATTGAAACTAACTTAATCTAACTAATAGGCCAATTTAAGATTAAGCCCACTAATACAACCCAACACCTAAATCCAATAAGGTACTAACCAAATGACTTTTCCATTCATATACGAAAAATTAAATTCAATTTTCCAATAATCCCCCATATGAATGGAAGTTCATTGACCAACTATGCAAATGAAAATACAGATAAACACTAAAGAGAGTTCAAACGAAAACAAATTTCATGGGAATAGGTTGCTTTCACCATGAACCTTCCTTACCAATAACTATCACCTTAGTGTGCCAAAGACTTTGAAATGTTCAAAGGTGCCAAAGACTTTGAAATGTTTTTCATTCATATAGACAAATGGTTTCACCTAGAGAAAATGTGAGAACAACATAAATAAAATAAAACCACCTAAATCAAATCAAAATTAAAAAATAAAATAATAATAAGTTAAATTTGTGGAACTAATAAAAGGAAATACAAACATTCTGTAGGTGTCTTATATGTTAAGGCCATCTTTCTTTTAAAAAGGACCTCCAAAATTTCAACTTAATGGATAAAATCATTGAAAATACTTCAAGATATTATTATAGGATAATGTTTCGCAGTTTACAGAACACGGGGTAGGAGTATTTATACATTGATGAGACTATGGTCAAGTCAACATGACTTGATCTCGTATATATCCTAATACACCCCCTCAAACTTTACAACTAGAGAGTAATGTCATTGAAAACAATCAGAAACGTAAACAAAAGAACAAAAAAAACCAAAGAAAATAACTTCACCTAACAAGGGCTTGAATGACCACATAATAGAAAACTCAACAAGAGCCAAGAAAGAACATAAGTATGGAACTAAACTTTATCGTAGTCCAAGTGTAAATTTCAGTAGAAGAAACATCTCAAAGATAAGACATATCAAAGATCTCAGTGACAAGAGAATAAACCATGTTGGACAAAAGTCCGGAGAAGGTAGGATAACAAAGTCCTTTTGTAAGTACATCTTCCAACTGTTCTTCAGAAATAACATGAGTCACTTGTAGTGTTCCATCCTCCACCAGCTCTTTAATTGCATGATAGTCTACTTCCACATGTTTGGTCCTACCATGGAAAACAGGTTAGATGCAAGACATATAGCACTTTGATTATCACACTTTATCTCTGGGCAGAGGATAAGAAACAAAAATGTGTAACTTGGACATGATGTAAGTAAGCCATCAGAATCTTCTCAGAAGATCGTAGTGAAGCACTTGTATTCACTTTCAAATGAACTTCGAGAAACAATTGGTTGTTTCTTTGAAAACTAAGAAATAAGAGAATTACCCATAAAAACAACATACCCGGGGAAGTTAATCTTCTTGTGTCAAGGCATCCAACCCAATCAATCAAGATATGCCAACAAAGAATGAATATCCCCTTTTCTTTAACAAAATACCAAGCACTCCAATGTCCCTTTTAAGTACCTTAAGATCCTCTTAACTAGTAACATATGCTGATCAATTGGTGCATGCATAATTTGAGAAACGTAATTCACTCCAAAACAGAGCATCGTCTTGTGCGAGTAAGATATCAAGACTCGCCTACTATTGTTCAAGATCTATAGATCGATAATAAATTTCCATCATGAATAGAACATCTTTTACATTTATCAACTAACGTGTCATAGGGTTTGCATTCAAGCATCTTTGCTTTGCTTAACAATTCCACAGTATATTTATGTTGGGTCAAAACAAAAGCATCTGCAGATCTAAACACTTCAATACCTAAAAAATAATTAATATCCCCTAAATCCTTCATAACACTTTACTCAAAGCAACAATCAATTTTTCAATGAGCACAACAGAACTGCCAATTAACAAGATATCATCTACATAAAGTAACAACACCAACATATCTGACTGAGTTGTATAAGTGAACATCAATGATCATTCATAGACTTTCTAAACCATGTCAATTAAAAAGCACTAAATCTATGAAACCAGGCCCTTGGTGCCTGTTTCACTATATAAAGATCGCTTTTAAATGACATACATGATCGTGGAAATTCGATTTATAAATCTTGGCGTTGTTTCATATAGACATCCTCAACAAGATATCCATGTAAAAACATCTGATACATCCAATTGCTTTACTATCCATCCATTTGTGACAAAAATAAAGTCAAGACTACTCTAACAAATTGTAGAATTAACAACTGGAGAAAAAGTTTCACCAAAATCTACTCCATCTTGTTGGTTATAGCCTTGTGCTACTAATCGTGACTTAAGCCTATCAATTTTCCCATCAGCCTTAAGTTTGACTTTATAAACCCATTTACAACCAAGAATGTTCATATGAGGTTCTGGTTTAACATAAGTCCATGTGTCATTCAATCTGAGAGCCTCAATTTCATCTTTCATTGATCCAATCCATTTCACACTTTTACAGGCCTCCTTAAAAGATTTTGGCTCAGTAGGTAGTATCCAACAAACAAGAAAAAGCATTAGAAATAGGATGTTTGACTGAATGATTAAGAACAAAATCAGGAAATTGTTTTTGTTTAGAAATACCCCTCATGGACCTAATTATAACAGGATCTTACAGACGGATTGATAGTAGAATCGGAATCATAAATTCTTAGTGCCCAAATAGAAAATTCTGCCTTGTTTAAACCCTGGGTGCCTTAATAGCGCCACATGCAGCTGGACACCTCACTGCACACGTGTCTCATAACAAAAATTCTTTAAAAACAGATTTCATTCCCTTTTTACCAAATAAACAGGGAGGAATAAGTTTAGTGTGATCATTTTTCTTCCACTAATTAAGAAGATTCAAAGGGTTTAAAATCCGTGTAGCTTTAGGAAGGTTGGGTTTGCTTTAGATTTGAATTCTAAGCAAGCTTTTGGGTTGTGCTTGAAAACTAAGAACAACCTGAAGACATGTTTTGCTACCATGGTTAGATGCAGAAAATTAAAAGGGTGTTTGAGAGATCATACTGAACTGGGATTGGTGTATTATAGTTGAACTCGAGATTTTGCATGTCTAGCGGGAGCCAAATTTAAGCAACAAAATCAATTCTTCATCCCAAAAAGATGCCTGCCAACTGTTCGAGAGAAGTTCCGAAAGAAATAGTAACTTGGGTCTTGATCTGTTCACCGCCAGTGAAGGTAAATTTAGTGAATCAATATCAGGGCCGGTCCTGAGTTGTTTTTGCCCTAAAGCGTACAGTTTTTTTGTTGCCCCATAATTACATCAATGATCATTTTTTTCTACAATGATCGAACAATAACAAGAGCGAACTATCTAGAGAATAAACATATACAAGCATACAAAAGAAGAATGATGGATTGAACATGAGAATTAGAAAACCTTTATAACTTCAATCATAAATCCTAAAAGCTCGATCTTTTTTTTTTTTTCTTTTTGTAATCCCGCCGGTAATGATTATCTGATGGAATGGGTGGAACACTTCCATTTTAGGAGTGACTATTCAATACTTTGTCCGGTATACAACATAATTATGGCTAAGCCCCTAAAATATTTTAATTTTTAACAAAAACCTAAATTGCATAACAACTAATTTGTTGCCCCCTAGGCCTTGTTGCCCTGAAGTGGGGCTTTCCCTGCTTCCCCTATTGGCCCGGCCCTGTTTCTGCATTGGATTGTGAGCAGTGGTTGCATTGGAACTAACTACAGTAACAAATTTTAGAAGGTAGGTCCAATTAATTGGGATAAAATGTCATAGAGAAGTACTGTGATCTATTGGACTGACTGTTGATTGAATAACTTTTGATCATTTATGCCAATGTTAAATTGTATGTGCAGTAATTAGCCTTTGTGGAAATTGTAAAATAGTGAAGCCATGAATGGTGTATGGGTTCATGCATGCTTCAGTGGTACTGTAGTGTCCGTGTTTTATTGTGTATATGCGAGTACGTAAATGTCTAAGCTATGTCGAATTATGTGACTCCATGATGAATTGGTTTCTTCATGAATTTAGTATGACATCTACAGTTAACTCATTCATTCAGTGTTACTGCATATGCTATTAGTTGATTTAAATAGGTAGGATATAAACTTGTATGATAAGATACATTTGATACTACTTAAATTCTAGATCACTGTTGTTACTGTATGATATTAATTGAGTGATAAGATTCTAACTTGTATGATAAGATACATTTACAAGTTGATGCTAGGAATTGGTTTGCCTTTTGAGTTTGATATATAACGAATGTATGCAAGGACATTTTGTGAATGGAATTGAGATATTGGACGGTGGTAGTAATGATCTCAACTCCTTACTGTATTTGAAATTGAAAGTGAAAATCTGGCACTACTCAATTTTAGCCTTCATGGGGGTTAAACATCTAAAATGGTATTGCACTCTGAATTTTATTACTTAGTTTAGTAACTAAATGGTGTCATTTCTATTACGGCACTTACGTTGACAGTAAGCATTCATTGTTCAAATTGGTACCTAGTGTATACTTGCTTTAATGACTATATAGCGATGTGCCTATGTCTACTTTGTTTATCACTTAGAATAAACGAGATTCTGTCTATTCACTGGGCGACTCACATGCATAATCATGTTCTCTCTCTCTGTCCTCCTATTTGTGGCTGTATGCTGCTAATTTGAACCGTGTTTGCACTATGGATGGGATGATGTTACTATCCTTGATTTTATGTATTGCAATAATTGGATGGAAATAAATATAGCCTTGTTCCTTGTGCTTCCTTTATAGATGAAAGTTGATGTGATTAAACTAGAAGGGAGCTTGCTGCTTTCTGTTGTGGTTTTATGCTTCATGATTTTGAACGGCGCAACAAGCATTTAATTAAGTAGTTTCCATACCAAAACTTAGTCTTTGCACCGCCATGTATATGCCCAAACTTATTCACTGAACTGTATAGATATACTAAACTACATAGGGTTGATGGATAGAGAAAGGAATATTATATTTGGTGAGTGGTGGCCTAACTATTTTGGCTTACAAAATATATGCTAGTACAAATCTTTGAATGTTGGTCAGGGACACTAATTTCATAGGATGGATTTCATTCTTTACTTATCCCGTAGATGAGATGTCTTGGCTAATAAATTATATTAGTTTAAAAGGTAGTCAACAAGTTTGCATTTTTGGCCAGTTCGTGGTTGTTAGACTTTAATAGTTTGTTTTTGCTGCACCGTCCCTTCTTAGATTCTGACCATTTATATGAGGTCGATCTCTAGGAGGTATAGAAAGGGCCGCTGCTGATGCCCAGGGATTTAGGGAAATTCTTTATTTTCTGTCGTACAAATAATTCTTATCTCAGACTTGGGGATGGGTGTTCTATCCATCTCTACCTAAATTCTACAGTTGGTGTTGCAGGCAGGTATGATTGAAAATGGAGACGCTTGCTATTATTGTTTAAATATGCAGTTATGGGTGCGTATTCAATATTTGCTAAGTTCTAATTTATGAACGACGGAAATGAGATTATTGCGCATAATGAAGAATGTATGCTTCTTTGCTATCTCTTTAGCTATGCCGGGGGTAAGAGTTGGTAGTGCCATTACTTTGGAGTCATAATAAATAAATATATGTAGTACTAATCTTAAGCTGTGGAGTGAAAATGGGACTGTTGGCCATTGGAGTTAGATGAGTGTTAGTGAGATATGATGGGGATCATCATGGTGCCGGTCCTAACCAGTCTTAAGGTTGGGATGGGTTAATCTTTTCTTTAATTAATTATTATATAATCCT